>JAYDZE010422016.1:0-33198 GCA_034509125.1 Monilaria moniliformis | reverse complement strand
TTTTGTTTCGTTTTTTGGGTATTTGTTTTTACAAAATTTTGGTTCCCCCCCCCCCCCCCCCCCCAACACCTTTTTCACTTTTTTTTTTAAATAATTGCTAAATTTTGTATTATTTTTAGCCGCAAAGTGATTATATTTTAAGAAAGTTAATTAGATTTTCTCTCTCTCTCTCTCATGGGCTTTACTAGGAACAAAAGTAAATGCCTATTATGGGCCTTTTACTTTTTTGGGCCTTGAAATTCGATTTAATGAGGGCCCATTGATCTATTACTAATGAGCCTAGATGGTTGCTTTACCCATCTATAAATATTTTTGCACTAGCACAAGTCTAGTTATTATTAGATGGTACATTTATAATATTTTTAATTTATATTTATCAAATCCCACCGTTCTCCAGCCTCAAAGTTAAAAAAAAAAAATTATGCCTTATTATTATTATTATTTTTTTATAAATTCGTAATATAATGAGAATTAGCAAACAATAATCCAAACAAATAAGAGTGAAGAACAGTGTGGTTATATGTGATTGTGGTTTTATTCTTAATATTATAATTTTAAATTGATAAGCGAGATGTTACAAATAACATTTATAGTTTATAAATATAATTTCCATTCGATTATAGATAATTATTTTGCAATAGTACAAATCAATTAGATTACTAATAAACAAAAATCTAAGTTTTGTTTGTAGCTATATGCACTATCTCACTAATTTTTTGATATGGGTAGATCATAGATGTATGTTTTGGGCTTATGTATGGCCCACATGCTGTGAGTATTATTGCTACAAAGTATATGGGCCATCACAATGAAATGGGCAGAGTATATTTTATTTGGGCCGTTTGTATTTGGAAGGCCCAATTAGTTGCCATACTAGAAGGTAGCTGAGCTAAAATGTTAAAGAAATTAGCCCTAGGCCATCGTTCCCCAAAAATCTCGTTCGTGTATCCCGACGCCTGAAGTGTGACGCGTATTGCCGGAACTTGGACGCGATATACTCATATAGAAATACATAGTGATACTCATATACGATAACAAAGTAATTTTGAATATAATCTGATACAATAAGGGAGTAGCTGGTCGACTGGACGATTTAATAACTAAGAGATTATGGAGTTCGCACATTTGTGAGTAACTACTAGAGCTAGGTGAAGATGTAAAAGAGGAAATAAGGACAAATGCAATAATTTAGGTGGTCTCTATCTAAATGCCTATCCTCTCTAATTTCAAATTGTTTACCTACTATACCAACTCTTTACCAGAAAATGTGATTGAGTGGACTCACTACTAAACCTATTTTCATCATATTTTGTGACTCACTTTATTATACGATTGAGACACTTCGATGATGTACAATTGGTCACTTACCCACATTTTTTATATTACAAAACAATAATATATAATTATATGAAGGCTCTCAACATCTTTTGTACATTTTAACAATACTTATAATAATAAATTAATAAATAATAGCCATTGATGATTGGATATATTTACGTTCAAGTGTCTGAGGTGGTTACATTTCCTTTAATAGTTGAAATTCAATATAATTATTTTTGTATAACTTATAGTAAAAAGTCCGTCAACTATTTTTCAATAGAGATAATTGCCATTTAAATCATAACTTTTCGTTGATTTCTGGTCAATGACTTAATTTTTTTAAACTGTAATATAAAATCATAACTTTTGACATTTTTTCAATTATCTCACAAATCAAAATTTCGGTGAAATTGGTGGTGACGTGTCGGCCGGAATTCAACGAAAAATTATGATTTAAATGACAATTATCTCAATGACATCGTTTTGATGTTTTGTCCACGTCGGAAATTTCGGCTGACATGTCACCACCAATTTCACTGGAATTTTAATATATGGGATGATTGAGAAAATGTCAAAAGTTGTGATTTTATGTTTCAGTTTCAAAAGTTATGGGATTGACCAGAAGTCAATGAAAAGTTATGATTTAAATGACAATTATCCCTTTAAATAAATAAACACTATATATCATTGTTCACACGAGTGTTATTTTTGTATACATAGTAGTGTGCGTCAATGCATTTACTAATTACAATACTTACACTTCTCAATTTAGGCCCAATAGCCGGGCTACTTGATATAGGTTATATTAACACGCCAAATTCGAAAATTTTGTGTACAACTTTTGGGTTCGTGAAATTGGTGATTAACCATATATGCACCCTTTAACACGCCAAAAGATGGGGTCATATGATATCCTTCTTTTTTAATCATTTCAAAAAAATAAAAAAATGAATAAATTAAGAGGATATGTAAATGAAATTATTTCTTTTCCATCTATGTATGTCAAAAATATATTGTGATATTTCATTTCTCGCAAACCTGTCAAAGTTATTATTTTTTATGTAGCGAAATGGCCGTTCCATCGCTTCGAATCGAAAAGAAGAGTTATAAGAGATTTGTCAAAGAAGAAAGACATTTATTTTCCGTTTCGAATCATTTATTTTGAATCTTGAATTTTCTTTATTTTTGTTGATATTTATTAGATAAGACTCTTTAAAAATGCGTCTGTCGTTTGAATCTAATATATAATTTTGATTCTTTTTGTTTTTTGGGTTCAACACAACTATTATTTGGTATATTTCTGTAGTGAGTCTTGTTAAAGTTCTTAGGTGTAAAATGTATTTTTAGTACTTATTTTTTTATTTTTAAAAAATCGATCAATAACAACTTCTCATTTACCCCATAGTTATAGTGACTTGAATTCTCGATCTATAGATTCGTTACAAATTAATAGACTATTTTTAGCGGAGCACGATTATATGACAATTTAATAAACTAATATACAATAGTGATGAACTTTATCCTTTGCTTAAAAGAAATAAAACTTAATCCTAATCTTATTGGGCCTCGAGACTAGACGAACCACTGTGAGGTCACCAATCAAACGAATCAATTAATTTATATATAAATAGACTTTTCTAAAAAAAATTATATATAAATAGAGCAATTTAATTAAATAGATCTACAAACTGTTGCTGGGCTTATTAAGCCCATTTATATTTGGGCATTATATTATAGTAATAACCTCCGATATATACTAATTTTTTATTTTAGCAAACCTTTTCAAAGTATTTGATAATCTTTTACCGAAATGTTAGGAAAACATAAATCAACATAGTTTGTTCAATAATTCATCATAAGTGTATGGACATGAAAAAAATCTAGTAATATTCGTGAAGATATTTATCTACATCTACGTGGCATGATTTTGTGACCAGCATACATGCTTTATAGAAATCAGTATATAAGTTATTAAAAAATCCGTTGCCACATGGTTTTATTTTATCCGTTAGATGTTTAAATCCTACTATCCACAATCGGTTTTTCGGTTCGGATATAAGATTTACTTCAAATTTGATAAGGCCCCTATATACATGTGTGTTAAACACTTGGACTTAAAGTATGCTCATGTGTCGTGTTAAATTCTTGCCACCAATAAAAAGTCGGTGTGTATATATATATATATATTTCAATAAATATAATATAATAATGATGAAGTATAACTTAATTGATAAGATACTTTACCTCCGATCAATAAATCAATAGATCAAAAATTTGAGTTATTTCAAATATTTGCCTATAAATTTCAAAAGAATGAGCAATACGCATTACCTACGACCGAATTCCACCACACACTCCCTTATTATGATGTATCTAATCTAATAATGTCGAATAAAGATATAGTATGATTTTGTACAACACAAAGCGGTATAAATGGTGCTCATTAGAATTTTAATTAGTACGAATCATACAATCAATGAAGTCTGGAAATCACCAAACATACTCAACTAATATTTCCGACAGTTGCGACTTTTGATCAAAGTTAAAATTAATAGATAGAAGGTCGCAATCTGATGGGAAAGAAAAGAATTATGTGTACCAATCCCCAAAAATTTGAATATTAAACTTTTGTAATTAACTATTGAGGATTAGGGAAAAGTAACATCTTTAACACTTTTGAGATTTGTACTACCTAAAATTCCGCTAAGTGTAGAGAATATTTTCATCATTTCATCCTCACTTGATCATTGCTCCACGTTACTTTCTTGATGTGGTCACCACTTTCAATGTCCATAATTTTATAACAAAGAAATTGGATCCCTCGAAGTACAATAAATAATTAAACAGAAAACTTGTATTATCCTCTATCTGTCCACAAAAAATAGTCTTATTGATGGACGCCACAAGTTTTAATGTACAATTGGTAAAGTAAGAGAGATAGAGAGAAAAAATGATTGAAGAGAGAAAAAACGATTGATAAAATAAGAGAGAAAAAAAAGTGGTGGGTCCTAGTAATATAAGTTGTAAATATATTGATGTTTAGGGGTTGTGAGAAATTTTCTATAAATAGAATAAGACTATTTTTGATGGACAGACTAAAATAGAAAAACATGACTATTTTTCGTGGACGGAGGAAGTAAGAGCTAAAATCGACAAAAATATTTGAAATTAATATTTATTGTTAAACAAAGATTATTTTTTTCCTTCTCTGCATGTTTCCAAATTTCAAATTCCAATATCATCACCTCCTAGAACAAACCATAGGGTTTAGAATAAAATACATAAATATGCAGTCTGTATGTATATTTATGTACATACTTATGTAACGCAAAATATTTCCAAAAAAGGAAATGAGCCTAATTGTAGAAGCCGGTGTTCATAATTTTTCATTCTCAATCATACGTATAAATTGTAGGGTCATTATGCTACCTGTATTGTTTAGAATTTATATAAAATACTAAAATAAAATAAAATTATACCCCATGATTATAGAGAGAATATATAATTATAAAATAGAATCAAGAATTAGTGTGTAAATGAAATCCTAAAAATGGAAAAATCTGTTGCTGTACACAAATTAGTACACTTCTCAATCATAAAAAACACATACAAATTTCCGCAACACAAAACCATGATGTTTAATTAAGTTTAACACAAACTATTTAATAATAAAAAAGAAAAAATAAAATAAAAACATTGATCTTAGTGGCATGAAAAAGTAAAAATCAAACCGTAATCGCTCTCAAATTTCTCAAACGATCATCTCTTCCAACTTCTGCTTCTGCAAATCCTTTCTTGAATCCAATTTTCTTTCGCAATCTCCACTGCAAATTCACAAAATTCCGTTCCCTTTGTTCCATTCCTCTCCTCCTCTTCTTCTTCTTTTTCCAATTCATCGCATTCTTCTCTCCTCTCCCTCTCTCTCTCCTCCTCTTCTCTCTCCTCCAGCCAGCTCTTCGCCGGCGCCGACCGGCACCGCATCAGCAGCAAAGCATTCGGCGGCGGAACCGCCGCCGCCGCCGCCTCATCAATAACCACATTCTCCTCTTTACTCAATTGATTATTGTCCTCTTGCAAAATCATGAACCACTTCGAAAACACAGCTCCGGAAGAGCCCTGATCGCCGCCGCCGCCGCCGCCGCCATCATCCTCGTCCTCTTCCTCGTCGTCGGAGCTGATCTCGACGGCGGGGATTGATCCGAAGCAGCGGAAATCGAAGCGGATATTGCGCAAGCATGTCAAGAACTGCATCACCTCTTTCTTGAACCCTAGCGCCTCGATCCACGCCGGCCTCTTTTTCTGCTTCCGGTGATTGTGCATCCTCTCAATCTCCTCCATCACCGATTGCCAGTTCTTGCAGGAATTGGGCTTTGCTCGGACCTTGATTTGGCCGGCGCAGGTGACTTTTGGTGAGGTGGGTTCGGAGGCGTCGGCGTTGGAGTCGTTGTTTCTGGTCCGGGCCCACATGATGGGGCTGCCGTGGCCGCCACCGCGGGTGGTGGTGGATTTTCGGAGCTGGTGGTGGGAGGGGCGGCGCCGGTGCTGGGGGCGGAAGGAGGAGGAGGAGGAGTCAGAGGGCCGGGCCGGGCTGCAAATGGGCTTGGGCATGAGGGAGAGGTGAGCTCGAGTGGGGAAGCATACTAGTAGATCGGTTGATGGAGGGCCTTTGCCTTCTCTACCTCTCATTTTTTGATCAATTCTTGATTTGGTGATTTGATATGGTTTTAGCTTGTTTGTGTGGAACTGGGATGTGTTTGATCTATTGGGAGTGTGTTTTGTGTTTTGTATATAGTTTTTGTGATTGGGTTTTGAGTTTGGAGGTGTCAAGTTTTAAAAGAAATGAGGGGGGAGCATTAAAGGGACACCTTTCGTTTTGTTCCTTTTTGCCGTGTACCCTTTTTCTCTTTTACCTTGAGAGTTGGGAAATGGGAGTTATGTTAGTTTGCTATATGTATAGGACCTCGACCGGCCTGACAAACAGTTAGGTGATTTTTGATAAAAATCGAACCTTACTTTCTTGCACTCTTCTTATATCTTTCTTGAACTAATACCAAATTTAGGAACATTGATGATGATGAGGAGTATGAACCACCTAACTCGATCGATCAAGAAATGGGATATATATGATGATTGGGTCGGATGTAAATGAGATGACAAAACTCTCATTCTAGGGAATTATGTTACTTGTCCAAAAAATGGTTACCAATAGTTAGTAAGTGGTTATTAAAGACATAAAATCGGTAACATCATCTATTGTGTGACCAGACACTACATGAGCTATTTTACCTGATCACGTTGTTGGATAGAATGATGCTACGTAGCCATAACGTGGCTGACCATAATTCCGATTCAAATAAAAATCAGTTTATATGCTAGTGGTTTTAGTAAAATATTCAATTCTCCTAAAAAGCATATCTTTTCTTATGATTATTATACCATTGATTGAAAATCTATCAAAATAAATAAAAAAAGAGATAATAAAGGGTTAATTAATGCCATATACTTTATAGCAAACATTTAGATAGGTATTAATGGTGCTTCTAAATCTATTATATGATTGGTATGAAGGCACATCAATGCCAATGAAAATATAAAGAAATATGTGATATCACTTTACAATAAAGAATCTATGAGTTTTGAACATGTTACCCCTCACCTACAAAAATGGAGCCTCATGCATTTTATGTGAAAAAAATTAATTAATATGTATACATATGATGTCTATCCACTGAAAAAAAAGAATATTTGTGGAAACTACATTTATGCAAAAACTATAAACTACATAATAATGGAGTCATGCACAGCTAACAAAAGTTGTGAGTTCCTTTGCCTTTACTCTTGTGCCACACAAAATCAAATCCTCAAAAACAAATGAGTGAAAAGTTGGTTCCCACAAGACTTGTTTCATGATCCTATCATACTTTATACACTTTGGTGAGCCCATGCCAGATAAGTCCCAATTGCTATTTTGCAATTAAATCCCACATAAAGTAATTAGTGCTACCAAACATGTCCTTGTATTGCCTTAGTTAAAGCTTGATTATAAATTTGAAGTGTTTGGTAAGCGCCCACTAACCAACTTAAAAAAGCATAGATTCTCCAAGTGTTGTTTGGTGGTGTATGAACACAATTATAATTCTTAGTTTGGGAATTGTTTGGTGAAGTGAATAGTTTTTTGAATGACGAGGGAAACTTGCAGCCGCTATCTGATACGTGCATCATTGGATAAACTTATAAATAACAATAGAAAAATCAGGCGAGCTAGAAACTGTCTATGAAATTCAAACTTAAAACATATTATTTCAAGAATACTCACTCCACCACTAGATCATCTCAAAGGAACGTATATAGATAAGTAAATTTGTTGACATTAGAAGATGTTGTATGAGGTTGTTAGATCCTAGAAGTTGGTTATTTTAGATATTTCGATAAAAACAAGAATGCTAGTTGTGACATAATTGTAATTAAAGGGGCTAAATCTAAAGGAAACCAATAAATTTTGGACCCAAGTACTATAAAGAGATTATGCTTTTTCTAGGGTTTTTATATATACTCATTTTAAAGAATGTCTTGGAAATCTTTATATGCTCACTTCTTGTAACTTTTTTTATGTAACTTAATAGGAAATGCTACCAAAAACCCACATCAAATTTACATATATAAAATTGATAATTAAGCTTATAAGATCAAATATTTAAATTTATAATATATAACCCAATTGGAAAAGAAAGGGCATGACTCATGAGCATGTATTATTAGTCTCTCATAGAGATGGGAAAAGAAAGTTTCAAAGTGTTGCAAAGGGAGGAAAAGTATGAATCATGATAATTTAGTTAAAGTGATTAATATAATTCAATGAAGGGGGAATGCACTCGAGAGCTTTGGAAACCAAGGGCCACCATCCATTACCATATAATTTATTGCTTTAGGGTTACACCTGTCAACTTCTATATTGGGTCCATCCACCACTCTCTCTCTCTCTCTCTCTCTCTCTAGAGATGTAGAGTTATAAAATTTTAAATAATAGTAGTTCGTGTATTATCTTACATTATTGTAATGTTTGTAATCACGTTGGGTTGGATGTATTGGATAACACTTTTTTGTTTTAATATACAAAAGAAAATTATTTGGTATTTGTGAATTTTATTTGGCAAAAAGTTATGTACATTGGATCTACGGTATATCCGTCCTAATTAAATGTGCCTTTTTTTTTTTTTTTTTTTATCTTGCCTGAAACAAATTATTCTTTATTCTCACTTTATTCGAACTAGAACTATTGGTAATAAATCTTACTACTTTCTTATTTTAGCTAGAACTAATTAATTTCTCAATTATAATGTATTATGTTTTGAATTTACTAAATTCGATTTTCAAATTTAAAGCACACACATATTATTTCACATTGTAAATTTAAAGAAAATTCCAAAATAACCAAAAATAAAAGTATTGTATCTTATAAAAATATGATTCATCGTCACTTAATGAATTAATCTACTATTTCGAGCTACTCATTGGCATTAGCTTGTACATGAGCGACAAACACGCTTCTCCAATTTCCATGGACATTGGAGAATCTTGGCTTGGAAATCGTTTTCAGCTCATATCTCTCTCTTTTTTATTTTTTTATTTTTTTATTCAAGAGAAAATTGCCTTTGCTAGCCCAATAGCCCATAATTTGGATGCCATAAGAAAAGTAAAAAATCAAATGTGACATAATCTTATAATGTGCAAATTACATAAGAAACACTAAATTTGAATAAATCAGATGTGACAAGCTCAATCTAAAAGACCAAATTAGAGAAATAAATCACACTTGAAAAATCATGCGTGACAAGCACGAACTGAAAAGTGAAAATGCATTGGTAAGAATCAAATTTGAGACGATCGATATTTAAAATTGTCACTACATTATTAGGCCATTTACAATGGGACATTTTCAACTCTCTTTTTATCATGAGGGTAAAATATGTGAATATTTGTAAATTGAAGGGGTTAATTGCAATTTCCCTGCACAACAATTCACCATTGTTCTAAACCCTCGGATTAACTCCTCAGCGTAAAACGACACCGATTTCTGCTTCGCCGGTGCTTCATCTTCTCAGGCAAGCGATCTTCTCCCCTTTTAAAGAAAATCAACAATTCAACATTCAGCTATTCAAATTTTTACTTTTTTTCTGGTAAATATGGCTCAAATTTTGCGCAAAGATTTCGTAAATTTATTATTGAGGAATTCCTCGCATCTCTACAAATCTAGGGTTCCATTTTCTACTTCACACCATCACTTCTACTCCACATCTGCCGATAAGAAACCCACAATCAATCCCATTGTTTACGATTACCTGTTTCACAAACACAAGTTCTCTCCCGAAGCAGCTGCGGGAGCCGCTTCCGTCATAACCCGTATAAGGAACCGGGAAAATTCTGATTCCCTTTTCTCATTTCTCGAAAAAATCGGTTTTTCGAGCTTCCACTTGGAGAGAATCGTGAAATACAACCCTTCATTCCTTTCTGCTGATCTCGAGAAATCAGTCAAGCCCAAAATCAAGATTTTCCAAGAGCTGGGGCTCTCCAACAGCGACATTGCCGATCTGTTTGCGGGTAATGCATCAATTTTTTATCGCAGCACTGATAACGCACTGATCCCAGCGTTATCTTTGCTTAGGGGTCTGTTGGGATCGGATGCTAGCGTTGTGAAGCTCTTGATGAAGAGTGGGAGGTTCTTGATCAATGATTTGGATAAATCTATGGTGCCAAACATTGAGTTCTTGAAGAGCCATGGCGTCCACATGAAGCAGATCATCGCGTATATGCATTCCTTCTCTAGATTCCTGCTGCTGAAGCCTGAATATATTAGGAGGTCCGCGGAGAGGGCAGAGAAATTGGGGGCTCGGGCAGGCTCAAGAATGTACATTCATGCTGTGAGGGTCATTGCCTCGGTGAGTGATGAGGTTTGGGAGCTCAAGCTGCAGGGTTTTAGGAGTTTAGGGTTCTCGGATGCTGACATTTTGAATGCCTTCAGCAAGTATCCCCATGCCTTTGCTGTGTCGGTGAAGAAGATGGGGGATGTAACAGATGTTGTGGTTTCCACAGGGAAGTATGATGTAGCGAGTGTTATTGCATACCCGTTATGTTTCTGTTGCAGCATTGAGAAGAGGTTTAGACCGCGGATGCAAGTGTTGGCTGCTTTGGAAGATAAGATGTTGATAAAAAAATGGCCTAGTTTGGCCACATTGTGCAGTGTATCGGATGTGTATTTCTTTGAGAGGTTTGTTAAGCCTTACTTAGATGAAGTTGGCCATTTGTTTGTAGCAAAGGGTGTAAATGGGGGCAAAGGGTAAGGCGATGCTTTCAACAGTTTCTTGAATTTGGAATTCGATCACTGAAAATTTTAGCTAGAAAATGATACATTTTGCCTGTGGAAAGTGAGGTTTCTTTGCACCATTTTTTGGTGTTTTGTGTGAATCATGTTTTGGCTTTAAAGGTATTGTTGCTTTTAGGTCTCACATTTCACTGTGATGCACCAAAACAACTGTGTGTATTCTTGTTAACTCCTTTTTCTTATTCCTCTAATAACAGTGATTCAAGGATAAATGTGACCAAATTCTTTTCATTTTTATCCACCAAGAATCAATCCAAGAACTAATGCCTAATTTTAGATTAACTAGAAGTAAGAATATCACATTCCCATTTCTCTAAATTCTGATTCTTGGCTTAAAAAATCAGTTTATCTGCAACTAAACACAACAAATTTGACAATCCAATACTAATTGACAAGGCTAAAGAAAACTAATCAATAAGAAGACAATTCCCACCTCCCAAAACTAGAAAACTTCCTCAACATTCTAAAGAATGCTCAACAAATCATTCTAGAAAAACTAAAACATCACTCCTTGCTTCTCTATTTGCTCTTCAAGCAATACTCTGCAACACACAGTTCACCAAGTTGATCTGAATAAGGCCTAACAAATGTCCCAAAAAACCTCTCATCTGTCCATCTACAAATCGATGAGAGTGGAGGCCATTTCTCAATAAGTCCCCTACCTTCCAACACCTTCAAAATCTGCAGCCGCGGCTTATACCTCTTCTCAACGCTGCACATGAGTGTCGACGGATCACTGATCAGATCACCCATCTCATACCTCCCAGTAGCAAGCAGAAGACTCTTGATCTCCTTCAACTTCTCCAACGAAGTGCAGATCACCGTAGGCGACTTCCTAAACATTGCCAAGACCTCACTCTCTGAGATTCCCATATCCCGGAACCCTTGCATCTTGAGCTCCCAACTCTCCTTCCTGAAAGAGCCAATAGCGCGAACAGCATAGACAAAAGTCTTGGCCCTTTGATCCACCCCCATTTCCTTCGCCTTCTCCACCGTCTCCCTCATCAAATCCGGCTGCAACAAGAGACACCGCGGGAAATTATGCAGCAAGATACGTATGCCCTCCATAGTTACTCCACAACTCTTTAAGAATTCAACATTCGGTATAAAAATTTTCTCCAAATCGACAGTCATATACCACACGGATCTCTTCACGAGCCCTATGACTTCGTCATTGGATCCCAAAAGGTCCTTCAGCGTGGAGAGCTGTGGAATGATCTTCTTCTCCGCGCTTGAATGTAGAATGGCGTTATTGCTTGACATTATCTTGGCAATTTCCTCGGGCAAAAATCCGAAGTCTTTGAAGATATTGATCTTGAGCTTGACGGCATCCTCAGAGCTAGCCGTTAGTATCCGAGGATCGGATTTCACGAGCCTCTGCAGCTGAATATTCGAGAAGGAGTTCTCTTTGAGGTATGTGAGAATCGAATCGGCTTTCTCAGGGCTTCTGAATCGGCTCAGATTGAAGGAGACTGCTGTGGCGATTTCGGGAGAGAAATGGTGCTTGTTTACCAATACATCGTAAACCGCGGCGGTGGTGGCGGTGGTGGTGGTGGGGACTTCTCTCAGCGGCGAAGTCGAGAAATTGCGGAGCGAGAGAGAGATAGAAACGTTGAATCTGCAGAGTGATGAATTGTGCTTCGATACTGAACAGCCCAAATTCCTGCGCACAAGGGCAATCATTTTAGCATACGGAGACGAAATTCCTTTTGGATTCAGAAATGAAAATCCGTTGAGGAATTCGCAGAGAAAAATTACACAAAATCGGAGATTTAGGGTTAGGGTTTAGAGTTCTTTCTCCGCGGCAGGGGATTTTCGGGTTTGATGCCTAAGTTTTGTATCTAAATATGCCTAATAGCACTCTACCCAAACAATTTTTAATTCCCAATATCTCAGAAAATTGCTCATTTTTTTGGTAAAGTGAATTGATTTTACATAGATATCAAAAATATATCTAGACCACCTTCTATATTTAAATATTTAAAAATAAAAATATATACAATTAAAAGTATACTAATTCTTGATTGGCTAGATATCCATTTAAATTCTATATTAAGTATATTTTCACAAAAATGTTAGAATTAATATAATGTCCATTAAGACATTAGCTATCTCAAAATAACAAAAATTATAAATTGTGATATATCATTATGAATAAATAAACTAAATTTATAAAAAAATAATTAATATTTTAGATATATTTAAATACCATAGACTTATTGAGCTCGAATAAGTTCATGAATCTCATGAATCTCAACGTATCAAGTAAATAAACCTTGAGGCTCGACTTTATAATAAACAAACCAGACATAATCATCTAAGCTCGTGAATCTCAAAGTATTAGGTAAATAAACCCTGAGGCTCGGCTTTATAACAAACGAACCAGACTTCGCCTCAATTCGGTTCGGCTCGATTACGCTTTGTAGCATGACAAAAAAACTTATTGTTGGCTCCTTTTCAGAAGTACAGAACACTCTCATCACCCAATACTAATTAACAAGGCTAAAAAACTTGCTAGGAATTATACCCTTCAACAAGAAAACAATCTCACCTTTCAACACTATCCTCACCCTTTCACAATGCCAACATTCTCAAAATGTTCAAACAAACTATCACTTCTTGCTTCTTTCTTTACCCTTGAATGCAGCACATACTTCACCAAGTTCATCTGAATAAGGCCTCACAAATTTCTGAAAGAACCTCTCATCTTTCCATCTGCAAATTGATGATAATGCAGGCCATTTCTCAATCTTCCCCCTGCTCTCCAACATCTCCAAGACTTGCAGCCGCGGCTTATACCTCTTCTCAACGCTGCACAGGAGTGTCGATGGATCACTGATCAGATCACACATCTCATACCTCCCGGTAGCAAGCAGAAGACTCTTGATCTCCTTCAACTTCTCCAACGACGTGCAGATCACCGTAGGCGTCTTCCTAAACATTGCCAAGACCTCACTCTCCGAGACTCCCATATCACGGAACCCTTGCATCTTGAGCTCCCAACCCTGTCTGCTATGTGCTGCAATGGCGCGAACAGCATAGACAAAAGTCTTGGTCCTTTGATCCACCCCCATTTCCTTCGCCTTCTCCACCGCCTTCTTCATCAAATCTGGCCTCAACAAGAGACACCGCGGGAAATTATACAGCAAGACGCGTATACCCTCCGTAGTTACTCCACAGCTCCTTAAGAAAAAAACATTTGGCAGAAAGATTTTCTCCAAATCCACAGACATATACCACACGGATCTCTTCACGAGACCTATGACTTCGTCATTGGATCCCAACAAGCCCTTGAGCGTGGCTAGCTGCGGAATGATCTTCTTCTCCGCGCTTGAATGTAGAATCGCGTTACTGCAAGACATTATCTTCGCAATCTCATCTCCAGCAAAGCCAAAGTCTTTGAGGATTTTGATCTTGCGCTTGACGACTTCAGCTCTAGCCGTCAGAATCTGAGGATAGTTTTTCACGATTCTCTGCAGCTGACTACTCGAAAAGCAGTTCTCTTCGAGGAGTGTGAGAATCGAATCAACTTTTTCGAGGCTTCTCAATCGGCTCAGATCGGAGGAAACTGCCGAAGCGATTTCGGGAGAGAAATCGTGTTTGTTCACCAACACATCGTTAACCACGGAGGTGGTGACTACTTCTCTCTCCCGCGAAGCCGAGAAATTGCGGAGCAACAGATGGAGAGAAACATGGTATCTGCAGAGCGATGAATTTTGTTTCGGAATTAAACCACCCAAATTCTTGCGCACAAGCGAGATCATATTCGTACAGAGTCCGAGCTATAATCAACGTTGGCTTAGATTCAAAAATTAGAATCACTTGCCTCGGGAATTAAAGAAAGCTAAGTTTACTCCAAATTGGGGATTTAGGGTTAGGGTTCGTCCTAATCGCCATCGCCAGCGCCGCGCCAAAGGAGTTTTGACTTACTATCTAAATCCGGCCTAATAGAAACCTCCATAATTTAATTAAATTAGTTTCACTTTAATTGCTTAAATCTTAGCTTTAAAATCTTATTATTGCGAAAAATTACAATAAATTAAGAAATAATAAAGAACATCTAACCCTACTTTATTGTACTAATTAATAGTTTTTTTTTTTTATCTCGGAGGAAGTATTAAAATTGTTTATATAATGGTGATTTGAAAATTATGGAGCACTTCATTAAGAAACAAAACAAATATTAATTATATATTAAATACAATTAAGTTTTTAATGGGTTGTAACTAGAAAAAAGATGCCAAAATAAAATAGAACCAGATAATTATTTGAGCACTTAAGAGCATGACAAAAAGAACTTCATTCTCTCTCTATCAATTGATTATCTTAGGGTTTCGTTTAAGAAACACAACCCGTCAAGAGACAATGAATCCACAAACCTATAGTTTAGTGATATAACCATTTATCTGGAGGAAGAAAAAAAAAAGTCAAGAGGAAATATATAAAACTACACAGGCCTCTAACTTGATTTATCCAATGATTAAATTAAATAAAAGAAACCAAAAGGTGTACTCATTCAAGCCTAAGCTTAAACTGGGAAAAAATGGGATCAGGCTAACTAATGTACAATGGGACAATCAGAAGGTCAGCGTAACAAATAAGGATTGGATGCCATTCCAAGTAGCAAAATTTCACAATAAAGCAGGTCCATGCATCCAACTGCAACACAGCTACTAAAACCATTCATCAAAAAGCAGCTCAGCTTCTATAGCTATCAGCGACAATCGATCTACAACGGGTACCTCACAGCTACAGCCACAAACTCATGTGCTGTAACAGAGTAACCGATATCAGCAGAAAATGAGGTAATTAATGTGCACAACTGATGAATCAAAATCTCCTAGGCACAATTTTGAAGAGCAAAATAATGTGAATAACCTAGCATGTTGACATCTTACCATCATCGAGCAGTCTTACAGTGTTATCAGCAAAATCAAAATCTCACCAATAATGACATGCTCAGAGGCTTGTAAACAAACCTTATATCATCATCACCAGCAAGAAATCATAACAATCAACAGCAATGTAAAAGCAGCATCAACACCTACGGCATCATCTAAAAACATCATCAATAGCTGCTGCATCATCTTGTCAATCAGCAACTACCTCACGTTCACAAACTATAGAAGGCAAATAAAGACTTCATATGAGTGAGACGTTCAATGGCACACATTCATATTAGAAATAAGAAATCTACCAAAGAAAGCTCACTCCACCTAAGAAAGATAAAATAGTTTAGACAGGTACCAAACCATTTGTCTGATGCAGAATCTAACATAAAACAATAAAACAAGTCTAGTACAATGCATAGGTATTCAAACTGATGACAGATCTTTAGGAAAAGCATTGATCGCAACCACCATATGATGATAGGTCAAATTACTCAAGAAAGCACATGCTGCCGATCCCTTATTCCTGGAAAATGACAAAAGAAAGGATCAAAAAATCTACTCAGACGAATAAATTGCCACGTACAGGATACAAGGTGGGGAGAATACTTACATCAGCCTCATCACGTGGAGACGGGCTTCGAGAATCACTACGGCCACGAGGAGAGAGACTCTTGGGGGTGGCAGATCGTTCGATTTTGACAGTACGCACATCAGGACTTCCACCCCTCGATAGAGGTGATTTGTTTGGGGAAGGAGTTCTCCTAGGACTGAGACTTCGTCGAACAGGAGATGCACTAACATATTTACCAAAAACATAATAAGAAATTATATCAAACAGCAAAAAGCAGTGTCACACTTGCTATTAATGTTTCAAAGAGTACCTTCCATAAGACCGACTTCGTCTACGTCTCTCACTATCATCATATCTTCCTCTACCACGTTCTCTGCGATAGCCAGGACTTGCACTACGGCTTCGGCTCCGGGACCGGCTCCTGCTTCGATAGGAAGAATTCCTGTGCCTGCCACGATGAGACTCACGCTCACTTCTTCCCCTACTTCTACTTTGGCTGCTCCTCCTGTAATCCCGATCCCTGTCATCACCCCTGAACATAAACTTAATTTATTAACTAACAATTCTGATGAGCTAAAAATCTTAACATAGGGAATAAGGCAGCCATTCAAGAAAGATTAGAAGGATTAAAATTTTTCTTTAACTATTTGGAAATATGCATATGGGAAAATAATTGGACTTTAGCCAAGATAAGATGATCATTTTAGAATAAAGATTGGCTAGTCAGAGAGTAAATTGAGGCAGACCTAAGAACAAGCAAAAATATGAAATCACAAAAGAATGATAGCAACACAGGTTTCATTAATTCGCTTAGGAAATAAAATTTTATAATAATATCAAAAAGAATAAAACAGCAATAAAGTAGCATATGTATGTGTTTAACTGAAACATGCTTATACCCAAATGACGCATGACACAATTACTCAATTTGAAAAAGACCACTTGCACAGTCATAAAAGCAGAGAGACCTTGGGCGAGGACTGCGGCTTCTTGACTTGCCTCTAGACTTGTAAACCGGTTCCTCAATTCTACCTTTATCACTGATCAAAACCACAAACATCCATCAGAGTTTGGTTTTTGCAGAGGAATCCACACACCACTTGTATGGATAAAATTTTAAATTATGTAATCAGCAGATGAGGAAAATGTATACATACTGCGACTACACACACAGACACACGTTATCTTATCTTAACAATAAAATTGATTAAAATAGCAAAAGCGAAAGAGGAAGTAAAACAACACCCAACCCATGAACTTGTAATTCTAAACAAAGGAAATGTTCAGTAGTGAAAACGTACATTCGTTCTGCATTGGGCCCATATTTAGCAAATTGAACCATTATTTCTCGCCCATCAACAACTCTTCCTGCAAGAAACAACATATCAGCTCATCATATTACAAAGAAGTGGAGTAGCACTATTATGCAAATTATTTTTCCATTTTCTCCATAACTCACCATCTAGCTTTTCAACTGCTTTTTGAGCCTCATCTTGATACTTATATCGCACAAATGCAAAACCCCTGGAGTCTCCAGTTCTGGTTTCAAAAAGTCCATGAGTCAACAACATAATTTCAGAAAATATATTTCATGAGAAATTAATGTAGAAGCTCGCTGGTTACTCTAACTAGATTAAACCAAAGGCCACCCTCGTCACCAAGGCAAATACATTTTAAAAAACACACCAAAAATTGCACCAAGTAAGACACACATCGTGCTAATTTTAAACCCATAAAAGCAAACAAAATTGAAACTGCAACTTCAAACCAAAACAAATTTTATTGCACAATTGAAGTGCAATCTTTAAATATTCAACACCACTCATAAATGGAATTCTAAACAAAAACAAAAATACCCACAAATTCAAATAACTCTACAATTAACCTAACATATTCTTGTTCTATCACACAACCAAATAAACCCCCCCCCCAGCATTACCTCCGGTCTCGAGGAATGAACACATCGACCACCTTGCCATACTTATCAAATAGGGGGAACAAGTCATCAGCTGTAGTACCTGAATAATCCAAAAATAAGCACAAAAATAAATCTAAAAAATCAACGAAACAAAAATAGCAACAAAAAAACAAAAGCGAAGTAAAACGGAGAACGAGCGGAAGAGTGAGTACGGAAAGTAATGTTGAGCACGAGGAGAGAGAAGGTGTCTCTGATGTCCGGCGGCCCAGATCTTCCAAAGTGCGACATGTCTTCGATCGGCGATGAAGAGAGAAGAATTAGGGTTTGGAATTTGGAGCCTTTTTCTTTTTCCTATATTTTTTAGGGAGATTTGGGAGCCTTTTTCTACTTCTCTTTTTAACGATAGAATTCGCTAGATCATTTCTGAAGGTGGCCTGTTCGGACCATTTTGCCCTTGTCGCAGCTACCCCAAATAGATTATTTTTGAATCTAAACTTAAATGTTATAATAAAATATAGATAAGTGAAATAATAAATATAACTTTTGAATATTAAATTAAAATTTATTTTCTTACAAATTTTAAAATTTTTTATTATGTTAACTTTCAAAAGTTTGAAAAAAAAAAGTAATAAAGTTTGAAAACCAAAATCGTTATTTTTCGAGTCAGTCCTATGGATCTTGGGCTATCTTCGAATCAATCCTATTAGATTGCGGGCTTTTCAATTTAGGATCATTTGATTTATCTTCTTTTCAGATTATAATTTTTCAACCATAATCCTATAAGATTATTGGATTAATCAAGTCAATTCATGAATTTTCAACTAAATTGACATCCATACTCACAACTTTACTCTCTTCTCTGCTAGTACTATTTAGTAACAATCAACGGATGCTCCAAATATTAATTCAAGAGTTGCTATTTTAAGCAAACCCTATTAATTTTAAATACAATATCCTTATTATTTTTTTCACTATGAAAAAAGTGCCACTAAAATAAAGGAACACAAATTAGAATCGACGATAATATTTATAATACTGACGATGATACGCAATTTAGTTGGTATAACGTTTCCTATAATTAATAGGTCGGTGATTCGAGTATAATGAATCGATGGTTCAAGTTATCACAACCAAAAGGTGAATAGAAAACTATTATTAATGTTTTTTTGACATGTACGAGTAATCATAGTTAAGTTTACACTAAAATCAAATTAAATTAATATTAGAACCAAAATAAATTAAGGCATGCTTGTATTCCACCTTCTTGTCCAAACCGTGGAATTCTCGTTGCCACTAGGCTACTTTATTGTTCGGCTAATGTCAAATTTGCGTCTAATTTTCAGTAATTTTATAAAATGATTTGTTCCATTGATTCGCGGCTTTGTCGACCATATCAAGATGAAAAAACATTAGTGTGTGTTTCCTAATTTGTTCACATCATGATTGGTTCCCAGCAAGCCCTTTAGCATTTATAATTTGGGAATGATCTTGTTCGCCATACTCGAATGTAAAATCGGTGGATTACTCGAAATTAATCTCCTCGGAGGAAAGCCCCAAATCTTGGAACACCTTGAATTTGAGATGAAGTCCCTCAACAGTAACCCCTAGAATCCGAGATCTATACATGACGATTTCCCAACCCCTAGAAATTGTGTTGGGAAATGGATAACGACTTGCCTGCAAATTCGAGTGACTCAAAGCATCTGGAATGAGGGTTTATGAAGGAGCGCCGTCGCCATGGCAGAGAGCACAGTTTCAATTTCCATCGCTCTGTTATTGTAGCATCGATATAATATTCAATATAAATATATTACATCGGGCCGCATCGAAAATAATTTAAATTATTGGTGTTATTTTAAATTAATTTTAATTAATTTTATTTTGCTTTAATTTGCCATCTGTGAGCTCGTGACTGTATATCATCATTCGATTTCTGGTGGCTGACATTCCCAATCAGCACTCTCAATACGAGAGCGTTTCCACATTTAATTCTTTAGAACATACTATGTAGCCAATCTCTCAACTGTGATCAGCAGAAGTTACGCCCTCGAATCTTGATGAACTCTTGCACGACACAAGTCTTTCCACTGTATAAAAATGATATCGACAAAAGCATAACTTGTAGAACTTCAAGCATCAGGGAAGCCAGGAATCATGTCAAGATTAGTACACAAAAGACGGCATAAGCTAGACCAAGGGCTTGATAAATTGAGAAGAAAAAGAAAAAAAAAAGTAATTGAGCTGAACACTGCTGACATATCACTTAATCACGGTGTAATGGAAACAAGCATGCCATCAATTGCAAAAATGAGCAAGATTAGTAGATATTTACAGTTACAGAGACTTATCTGGGCTTTCAATAATGACGACTAAAGCATAGGAAAGGTGGTAGAAGCAAATCAGAGGATGTGTAACTAGACGAAACTAAGGTACAAAACCAAGATGCAGAAAGCATTAGAAAACTAAAAACAAGAAGGAGAAAATTAAACACAACAAGAAGGCCATACGTAGAATTCGTCTAACTTGAAATCAGCATTAGAAATAGAGACATGCTCCAAACGGGAAGAACAAAATCAATTTCGTTTCATCTCTGAATCCAAGAAACAGAAGACCTATAAAAATATGTATAAACAAGGTACCAACTTGTAGCACTATCTAACTTCGGATGTTGCTGAACAAAACTTCCTTTCTTACCTAGTGAATGCTGCTCCACACCGGTTCTGCAAGCATCAACTTAAACAGTCTTTCTTTACCCTTGAAATACTCTCTGCATACTTCACTAAGTTCATTTGTGTAAGGGCTAGCAAATCTATCAGAAAACCTCATTTGATAATTTGAGAACCATTGGAAGACTAGGGCACGTTTCAATCAGATTCTCTATTAGCAGGTATCCAAAAACTTGCAGTTGAAACAAAATTTATAATCATAAGAAATGAAAAGATGTGGCAAAACTATCGGACAAAGCAGTAGGAGAAAGCAGTAGGAGAAACATACTTAACAATGGTAGAATATTCAGCGGACAGACCATCTTCCCACAGAGCAGTACGACAAACATGCTTAAGAATGGTAGAATTTTCAGTGGAAAAACCCGTCTCAAGAAGATGAATTTACAAGATTAATTAGAAACCAAACACCTATTTACCTTAGACAAGCGTTTCCGACTATCACCTTTTCACTTTACCTCAGCACTAGTACTTCAAACTGAGCTCCACAAGCAGCCCCTTACAGCTTCAACTCATTTTTTTCCCTTGACAAAGTTCTTTATGATGCATTCTTCACCAATCTCATCATAATAAGGCTTAATAAATTTGTCAAAAAACATATAATCCGTAAACGAAGAAACTCTTGAAAGACCAGGCCACTTTTCAATTAGATTACTACTCTCCAAGAGTCTCAGAATTTGCATCCGCGGTTCAAGCCTCTTCTCAATACTGCGATTAAATGCTTCCGGACAATTGACAATATCGGATATATTGTACTTCCCGGTAGCAAGAAGAAGCTCCATTACATTCTTCATTTTCTTTCTAGAACAAAAAAAAACTGACGGTTGCTTCCTAAAAATCGTGATTATGTCATCATCAGCAAATCCCATATCGTGGAGAGTTTGCAACTTGACTTCCCACATCCCTTCGCTTGTATGACTAAAAACACTGACAGCTTGGATAAAAACAACTGAAGTCTGAGGGACCCCAATTTCTATGGCCC
Source organism: Monilaria moniliformis (assembly GCA_034509125.1). NCBI lineage: Eukaryota > Viridiplantae > Streptophyta > Magnoliopsida > Caryophyllales > Aizoaceae > Monilaria > Monilaria moniliformis. The sequence goes on along the minus strand of JAYDZE010422016.1, from coordinate 11,413 downwards.
TGTATACAGATTTCGTCACAACATCTGACTTGACCAAGAAACCTCTCGGGTCAATGTAGAGGAAGCGAAGGATGCGCTCCATTGGTATGCTACAGCTCTTCAAGATTTCCACGTTTGGCATTAAGGTTTTCTCCAAATCGGCTACAACAAACCAGGAGCATCTTTTCAGAAGTCTGGCCACATCATCATTGGATCCCAGCAAGCCCTTTAACATCCATAACGAGGGAATGATATTGTTCGCCATACTTGAATGTAAAATCACTGGATTACTTGAAATTATCTTGGCAATCTCCTCGGAGGAAAGTCCCAAATCTTGAAACACCTTGAATCTAAATTTAAGATCCTCAATAGTAAACCCTAGAATCCGAGGTCTATAAATGACTATTTTCTGCAGCTGAGTAGTCGTAAAGCTATTCTCTTTGAGGTATGATAGCACTGAATCAGCTCTTTGGGGGTCTCTGAATTTAGGTAAACGTGATGAAGCGAGTGAAGCCAATTCAGGAGAAAATTGATGTTTATTGACCAACGTATCGCAGATTTCAGGGCAAGGGATTAGGTTCTTGACCCTCCAAGTGGAAAAGAAGTGGATAGGGAGAAGGAAATGACCATTGGAGTAGCAGAGAAACGAATTAGGGTTCCGAAATAAACAGGAGAGATTCCTGCGTGCAATTGAAATCATGTTGACACACATAGAAATTGTGTTGGGAAATGAAAAACGACCCTTGCCTGCAAATTCGATTAACTCAAAGCCTCTGGAATGAGGGTTTATGAAGGAGCGCCGTCGCCATGGCAGAGAGCAAAGAAGCTCAGTTTCAATTTCAAGCTAACAAAGCGCTATGTTGTTGTAGCATCGATATAATATTTAATATAATATATATCGTATCGAATCAATAAATTAATATCTAAAAAAAATATCATTATTTATTACCCAAAACTATTGTTAAAAAAAATTGAATTTATTTTTTTATTTATATATGTACCAGACTAATTCTTTAATCTTGTTGACCATATGATCTAGACTTTCAGGTAAAATGTATTTGGAAAATGTGGCCTCATTGTCGAATATTTTGCTCACTCCTTTTCTCATTTGTTTGATCTTATTCTTTTTAGTTAATAGTCAAATATTAACTCCAAAATAATTGTCATAAAAATTTGTGGCAACTCATTTGAAACGAGTCGAGATCCAAATCCAAACTCATGATCTAAGAAAACATTTGTAATTTTATTGGTAGTGTAATTACATATAGTATGATATAATCATTAATTTGCAGCTTGTTATTTTAGGTCTATAATTTGGTTATTTGGTACAACTAATAATTGAAGGAAATTAATTACTAACCCCGGAATTCAAACTGATGCTCCTCAATTTTCATTTATAACCTCATCTTCACGTTGAGAAATTGTTGAAAGACCAGACCAGACCACTTTTCAATCAGATTCCTAGTGGAAAAACATATAATAATTAATGGAATTCTGGAAATTGCATTTTATATCGGAAAAATGAAAGAAGCAAACTGAGTGGATGTAACAGATACCAATCTTGATGAAAACCATCTTTTTCCATAGATTTCTCAATCTCCACATTCTAAACAAAGTTACAAACAAGTCCCTAGTATTAAACTTATAATCATAGGAATAAAGAAAAAAACTTTGAACTAGTATTAAGATATTAAGACATAAATACTTATATATATATATATATATAAGAAAAGGAAAAGAAAAAAGAATGAATATTCAGTGAACACAGTGTTTGAACAAAAATATGATGCAAGCAGCAAGAAGTCCTCCACTTAGTTGGGAGTTTTTTCAGTCTTTCTTACAGAATCAAAGATATTGATGAACAGGGATTTTAGCATTAGAGAAGCCAATGAGGTTTTAGAAATGAAACAAAGTATATGAGATCAAATTAGTACCATATATAACATCACAACGAGGAACAGAAACATGTATGTCTTATGATATGAATATCTGGAGCTTAGAATAACATATCATAGGTAGGGGCGGAGTTAGGAATTCAAGAATGGACGGGCAAGACTACATATATGTATTCAAGAACAAGTTTGGGCGGAGGAGATAACATTTATCAATTCAAAAAATGGGAGGGAAAAACATACGAAATGCAACCGAAATATTTATTATGATAAAATGACCAATCAGAACCAGAATAGGACCATGCTTCATATTGGTAGAATATTCAGCACAAAAACTTCAGAATATGTTAGGCAGCAAAAGCTGAAACCTGCAAGCTAAGTTAAATAAGCAAAATATCTATCTATGATTCTATGTTGAGAACAGGCTATCTGAGTATTACCTTTCTAGTTCAAGCTTACAAAGCTTTATCTCTTTTTTGTCCTCGACATATATCCTGTGATGTGTTCTTCGCCAATCCCATCATAATATGGCCAAATACACCTGTCAAAAAATTTATCATTGTTCCATTGAGTAAGTGCTGCAAGAGATGGCCACTGTTGAATCAAATTCCTACTGTCCAAGACACCCAAAATCTGCAGCCGTGGCTCAAGCCTCTTCTCAATACTGTACCCAAGGGATGATGGATTACTGACAATGCTGGAGATGCTATACTTCCCAGTAGCAAGCAGAAGCTCTGTCACATTCTTCATTTTCTCTACAGATGCAAAAACTAACGGTTGGCTCCTAATCATTGCGAATACATCATTATCAGAAAATCCCAAATCACGGAGAGTTTGCAGCTTGACTTCCCACATCCCTTCACTCATGTAACTAAAAACACCGACAGCTTGGATAAAAGCATATGAAGTCTTAGGGACCCCAATTTCTATGGCCCTGTCTACAGATTTCATCATAACATCTGACTTGACCAAGAAACATCTCGGTTGAATGTAGAGGAAGTACAGGATACGCTCCATTGGTATAGCACAGCTCTTCAAAATTTCCACGTTCGGCATTAAGGTTTTCTCTAAAGTCGATGTGACAAACCAAGAGCATATTTTCAGAAGTCTGGCCACATCATCATTTGATCCCAGCAAGCCCTTTAGCAATGATAATTTGGGAACGATCCTGTTTGCATCACTTGAATGTAAAATCGATGGGTTAGAGAGCATTATCTTGGCAATCTCCTTCGAGGAAAGCCCCAAATCTTGGAATGCCTTGAATCTGGATTTAAGACTATCAATAGTAAACCCTAGAATCCGAGGATCATATATGACGATTTCTGTAGCTGAGTATTCGTAAAGCTATTCTCTTTCAGGAATGCTAGTACTGAATCAGCTATTTTGGGGTTTCTAGATGCCGCTAGTGCAGCCAGTTCAGGGGGGAAATTGTGTCTATGGACCATTACATCGTAAATTTCAGAGCTAGGGGTTAGTTTTGTTATACGCGAAGAGGAAAAAAAGTGTATTGAAGGAATGAGATGAACATTGAAGTTGCAGAGAAATGAATTAGGGCTCAAATATAAACAGGAGAAATTCTTGCGTGCAATTGCAATCATATTGTAGAAAAATCACAAATACACAAATGGCGTTGGGGTATGAAAAGTTACTTGGCTGAAAAAATTGAAGGATTCATAGCCGATTTGAGGGTTTCACCAGCGCCGTCGCCATGGCAGGATAGGCTTCAAACACACACTCTCTCTCTCTCTGTCTCTCTTTCTGCATTTGACACTCCGCACAATAAATAAAATAAAAGAGAAATACAGTTAATAAGTAAAATAAAGAAAAAAGAAATAGTTTTTAAAATGAATGAGAATAATGGAAAAAGGAAAAAAAGAGAAAAAAACTATAGAACAAAGAAACCATAAGAAATACGAATCAAATAAAATAGTCTCGAGAATGAATTAATTTTGAATCATATATTCAAATAGTATTGTTTAAAAACACTTCAAATAAATCAAATTGTACTCGAATAGCTTGGAATAACTTGAATATAGATTAAAATTAGATATAAATGAAAATTAATATTAAAAATTAATTTATATGTATTGATATATATTCTCTCTAATTAGTAGGTTTCTATTTCAAATCAGAAAAAGAGGATCAATGGAGATTAAAAAAAACCGCTTTTACACAACGAAGACTATTGCACAAGAACATAATTTGCATCTCCGTATCATCTCAATAAACATTTCGACATGTTGGAATGTAAGACGATATACCCCTAGTTACATATTCAAGATATGTTTATATTTCGAGTTGAAAAAAGAGGAACAATGGAGATTGAACTTGTACTTGAATGTATGACACGAAAAATTTCTCTTTAAAGAAACGAAATCAATTGGGCTATTGCACATGAACGAGAAAAATCTCTCTTTTACGAAACGAAAGAATATTGCAAAAGAACGAGAAAAATCTCTCTTTTACGAAACGAAATACTATTAAATCTCTCTTTTACGAAACAAAAGAAAACTACGAAACGAAAAAATCTCTCTTTTACGAAACGAAAAAAAGCTATTGCACATGAACGAGAAAAATCTCTCATTTACGAAACAAAAGAAAGCTATTGCACATGAACGGAGGCATATGTAATCACAACTCTCGTTTCTCTATTCCCTTTAGGTAACTCATCGTCTTAAACGCCTTCCCGACTTTATCCCAATAAAGCCACACAAATCGATCCAAAAACTTATCATTAGACATGGTGTAAATCGTCCCAAGAGAAGGCCATTTCCTAATCAAATTCCTACTCTCAAGAACTCCCAAAATTCTCAGGCGCGGCTTCAGCCGCTGCTCAATGCTGCACCCAAGCAAACAAGGGTGATCAACGATGCTCGAGATTTCGAACTTCCCGGTCGAGATGAGCAGCCTCTTCACTTTCTCGATCTTCTTCATCGACGCCAGGAACACCATCGGGGCCTTCTCGAACATCCTCACCACGTCGGTCTCGGAAAACCCCATCTCTCCCAATGCCCGCAGCTTGCGCTGCCACGCCTTGTCGCTCATTGAGGCAAATACACGAACACCATAGATGAACATTCTGGAGCTTCGTGGAACCCCCATTTCTTCAGCCTTTTCCGCGGATTTCCTCATGATTTCAGGCTTCACCAGCATGAATCTCGGGAAATAGAAGAGGATTCTGCGTATATCCGCTATGGAAATGCCGAAGCTCTCCAAGATTTCGACGTTTGGCATCAGGATTTTCCCCAAGTCTACGGTTAGAAACCAGGGGCATTTCTTCAAAAGCCTGGCTACTTCGTGATGATCGGATCCTAACAAACTCTTCAGCAGAGATAGCGACGGAACGATCCGGTTCTTCGCGCTAAGCTGCAGAATCACCTGATTGTTTGAGGTGATTTGGGCGATTTCTTCAGGAGAAAAGCCCCATTCTCGGAATAGCTCGATCTTTGCCCTAATTTCGAATTCAAAAGGAGCCGTGAGAATCCGTGGCTTGCATTTCACGAGCTTCTCGAGCTGAGTGCTCGAGAAGCCGCTCTCTGCTAGGAATGAGAGTATCGAATCGGCCTTTTCCGGGCTTCTGGATCGGGTTAGATCCGAGACGACCGATGAAGCAATTTGAGGTGAGAAATGGTGTTTGTTCACCAACACGTCGTAGACTGTGGGGCCGGCGACGAGTTGGCTCTCGCTCCTAGTGGAGAAGAAATGAGGGAAGAGAGAGAAAGGAACATTGGATTCGCATAGGAAGGAATTGGGCGCCGAGAAAGAAAGGTGGGATTTGCAGAGGATTGAAAAGGGATTCGCGAATTCATGGGGTGGGAGGGAGAGAGAGACATGGGATTTGCAGATGAATGAGTTGGGCCGCCAAATTAGAGAGAAGAGAGAGAGATTTCTTCCTGCAATCGTCATACATCTTGACATGGAATCGCAGAATTGAAAATTTTCGGAGTTTTGGGGGTTTTAGGGTTCTTTGCCAGCGCCGCTACCCAGATGAGAGAAGGGCGGAGGTGTTTCAATTTTTATTTTGCTTATTTATTTCTTTATTCAAAAAGTTACAATTTCTAATTTTATATAACTATTTATTTTTCTTTTCTTGGACTTGTTTATATTACCATTTCTAATTTAGCTTAATCCCATAATCCCATGAACTTCCATCTGATTATGGATAGATAATTGGGCAGGTATTGCTGCAATTAAGCCCATGAACTTCCATCTGATTATGGATAGATAATTGGGCAGGTATTGCTACAAATTGCACATGTAACCTTTTTTTTATAACATCTCTGCCATAAATAGTAAAATAAGATAATCAATGCTATAATCAGTGACTAAAAATAAAATGTGTAAAACCTAAAAAATAGAGAAAATAAACTTAAAAATGAAAATATTTAGGATTGGGGTTGAAACTTGCTAGAATGTGGGCACATAAATAATAATAATAATAATAATAATAATAATAATAAAATAAATAAATAAATAAATAATTATTATTGTTATTAATTAAAAACAAGTACTCGTTTGATCTTTACCACACAATAACAAATGTTAGCATTAAATAGCCCATATGGATTAAAAGGAAAATATAAACATATGTAACAAGTAGAGGGGGGGAAATTGCACTTGCTATTTTATTTTTTATTTTTTTCATAAGTACTTACTATTTTCTATAGATGAGCTTTTCTATGAATATATAGATATAGATAGATAGATAGATACAAATTTCAGTGTTGCCTTCAAATAAATAACTGAAGGACTTCATGATAAACTGTAACACTCTCATAACAAAGTAAATATATTTTAAAATTATTGCATGAATTGAACTTTCAGAATATGTCAATAATGTCACAATCTTTTAATTCATAATAAATTAGGCAGAAATTTCACCGGATTTGAATTTGAAATTTAGACGTTCATCCAATACCGCAACTTCAAATTAAATTAAGGTAAATATATTTCACATTCAATCAAGCCTTTAAAGAAGGAAAACTTAGGAATCACTTCTTATCACATCAAATGCATAACTCTAACTAAAAGGAAATCAAGCCAAGGCATCATTATATAACTTCAAAAGGGTAAACAAGTTGCAAGTATATATACATGAATTAAACCATATCTCATCAAAGAATAAGACCACATGGCTTACTACTATCCCATATAATTCAAAGGGTGGCAACATCTTAAATTTCTACCAATATGATTAGTACTTAATCCTAGTGCATTAGCCAACAGACTCAAGGTTTCATCTCAACTTTGGGAATGTAAACATCACTAAGATGATCTAAATATGGGCTAATAAAAATCTTGAAAAATTTAGCATCTGATGATTGGAAAAGTATGTGAAGAGTAGGCCAGTTTTCAATCAAGTTTTTCCTTTCAAGAAACCCCAAGATTCTCAGCCGCGGCTTATACCTCATCTCGATGCTGAACTTGAGTGCATCAGGGCGATGAACAATGCTTGAAATGTCATACTTGCCGGTAGCAACCAGAAGTTGTGTTATCTTCTTCGTCTTCACCATGGATGTAAGAAACACTGAAGGGTCCTTCCTAAACATACTCGAAATGGCACTCTCTGAAAACCCCATATCCCGGAAAGCTTGCAACTTGAGCTTCATCCCCTTATTGGTCATCAAAGCAATAGTTAGAATGCCATAAATGAAAGCTTTGGAAGTTACAGTTAGCCCCATTTCCTTGGTCTTCTCCAAAGATGCCCTTATAACTTCTGGCTTGCAAATGAAAGCATGTGGATAACCAGCATTGAAGACTACACGAATTCTGTCCACAGATACACCACAGCTCATCAAAAATTCGAGATTTGGCTCCAGAGTTTTCTTCAGATTCGAGGTCAGTAACTGCGGAGATCTCCTCAGAACAGTGACAACTGCAGCATTGGATCCAAACAAGTCCCGTAGCACAGTAAATGAAGGAACAATGCTGTTCTTCAAACTCAGCCCCAGAATCTTCGGGTAGCACGAGAATATCATGGAAATGTCGGCGGAGGAAAATCCCTCGTCTTCGAATCTCTTGATTTTGGGTTTAATGTTGCGTTCGAGACTGAAACAGAGATAACTAGGACTATATTTGATGATTTTCTGCAAATGGGCATTCGAAAATCCACTTGATTTCAAGAATGAGAGCATCGGATCGACTCTTTCTGGGTTCTTGATGCGAGGCAATTTTGAGGCAACCCAAAAAGCAAATTCACAAGGGAAATGGTGTTTATGAACCAAAATGTCATAAACAGTGGGATTGATATTGAGATGGAGCGTCTGAGTAGAGAAGAAATGGAGCGAAAGAGAAACAGAAACAGGAGATATGCACAAATCAACATTCTTATTTGAAGCGTGCTTGAAAATTAAAAAGGTTAGATTTTTTCGAATGAATGCAGCCATTATTGAAGAAACTGGGGAATCGAAGATGTAAATCAGATGGGTTTAGGAGCTTAACTCACGTGCATTCCAAATCGAAGCCAACGCCGCAGCCATAGCAACGAGCAGAGAAGCTTCAAGTCGGGCTAGGGTTTAAGATTGGGGAAAATTGGGGATGACAGTTGCACTTGAATATAATCGCTTATTTTTTTCAATTTTTTATTTTTTATTTTTTATTTTTTGTCCTACCACACTAGAACAACATCGACACAATAATAAAATTATACTTCTTTTATAGTATATGATTTTCATTTCTACAATTATACTTTTCTGATTATACTTGATACAATTTGTGATGATATAATAGTTTTGGGTGGAAGGAGCAAAAAGATTGAGGTCCGGTAGTTCCATTTTCATTAGAGTTATATTACTATAATAAAATCAAGTTCTTGAAGATTAACATTAGAATTTATATATTTGTTTAATGTCATTTAATATAATAAATCATGTTAACGCATGTAATATACTGAAAATATCATATTATACCATAAAGTTTGAACTTTTTAACAATTTCACCCACGTATGAAGAATCACAAATTAATACATATATGAACATTGTAAACAAATTTACCATATGTTTTGATTTTCAGTAACTTAGCGTTGACTCAGCACGTCGAAAATACAGGTTTATGAACACATCAAAAAAAAAAAAAAAAAAAAAAGGGTTGTGTGCAAGTGCATTCCAAGGCTAGACCATTTCTCAGTCAGATTCATATATCTACTAGAAAACATACAATCAATCACCATTTCTCAATCAGATTCTTTACCTTCCAACATTCCTAATATTTGCAACAGCACTTCCAAAATACCTGGAAATCCACTATAATTTCATGATCAACATTATCAAAACTGTCTTGACAGAGCGAACATAGACATTCTTGAAAAAACAATGGATCTACTACGAATCCAGCTACTTAAATCAGATTTCGCCACCATATATCGATATCTTAATCTTGCTAGAGCTTCTTAAGATCATAACGACTTAATGATAGAGCCGAATGTGCAGAAATACCAACAAAAGCAATAAAAGTACGAACTTCATTGCACGCAGCTAAAGCAAATAAAACAGTATCAATATAGTTAAACAACCCAGAGAAACAAAACCAATGCTCAGAAGCGAGCTTAAGAAACAAGGCCGAAACAATTTGATGTGAATGTTCATCAAATTTTCAAATACATAAAGCCATCCACATATCCAAAATACCTTGATTTCCCCAAGTATAAAACCAGCATTGCTTGACATAACATTGTAGCTTGCTTGTCTCTAGCAGAAATTAGATGGCATACCAGTTCTCTTCTATTGATATGGTTTCCTCCATTACTCTTCCTAGTTGAAATAGCCACAGTGGTTCACAAAATGTGTACACTCTCTTTCAAGCATGAAAGTCACGCCTTGCTCCGGTGACATCTTTTACTAAGCTCACTGAATACCATATGCTAATATATATTCCCTTAGTCTATCTGTTTTTGGAAGAAGCTTTTTGAATAAACTAATTATTGACTCTTAAAAGATCACAAGATGCTATGGATGGAAAGTATCATTAACAGTTAAAGAAAAAACAAGAAAGAAAAAGCTAAGGCATATTGATAAATTATTTGCCAAGAAAGGGCATAGATGCTTGACCACATTGTAAGGGGGAAAAAGATACATCAAGATTAAGTCTAGACCAAATATGAACTGCTGCTTAGATTCAAATAGGCTCACAAAATACCACATTACTAAATTTAATGCACGAAAGAGTACCTCTAATTCTGTCCAAATATCACAAAAAAACCACAAAGAAAACTGATGACTTTACTATCCTCCATGCAGCTTATATGAGTTTCTTGCCTCTTTCCCCATTACGAGCTCCATGGGCCAGAAGACTTCACCGACTTCCTCCAAGTGAGGACTCACAAACTTCTCATGAAACACATCATTTGACATTTTGCACAATCCTGAAAGAAGTGGCCATGCTCCAATAAGATGCCTTCTTTCAAGTATCTCCAAAACTTCAAAGCGCGGCTTATACCGCTGCTCAATGCTGTACATAAGTGATTTAGGCCATTCAATGATGCAAGAAGCTGTGTACTTCCCTGTCCCAAGTAGCAAATCCTTAACCTTCACAAGCTTCTCTTCCGACACAGTAAAGACCTGCGGTGATTGCCTCACCATTCTCAAGATGTCATCTTCCGAGCATTGCAGGACATCTCGAAAAGCCTGAAGCTTTTGCTCCCATTTCCCATTCGTCGAACCAATAACTGCCACAACATATACAAACACTTTTGAACTCCTACTCACCCCCAGTTCATCAACCTGGTCCACATATTTCCTCACAATTTCCGGCCTATTCAAGAAGAACCTCGGGGCATAGTTGCAGATCGTAAGAATCTGCTCCATTGACACACCGCAGCTCCTAAGAAGTTCGACATTAGGCAGCATATTGTTTTCCAAAGTTGCACTAAGCACCCATTGAGTCTTCTTCAAAACTAGGGCTACATTTTTGTTAGATCCCAACAATTCCCTTAACAAATTTAATCTAGGGATCAGTGCATCGGCAGCGCTTCTATGCAAAATCTTTGGGTCCTTCGAGAGTATATCTGCAATGACCTCACGGGAAAAGCCCATGTCTTGGAAAATCTTGATTTTCGGCTTGACTGTTTTCTCAAGATTAGACGAGAGCAATCGAGGCAGAAACTTCACCGCTTTCTCCACCTGTGCTTTGGTAAAGCCAATCTCTCTCAAGAATAACAGCATTGAATCATACTCTTCAGGGGTTTTCGATTGGGTTAAGACGGAAGCCGCACTTGAAGCTACTGCATGGGAAAATTTGTGTTTCTGCAACAATAATTCATAGAGTGCAGGGTTCTTCACAGATTTTCTCTCTGTAGAAGTAGAGAAATAAAGCACAGACAGCGAAAATCGAGCTACGCATTTTCCTGGAGAGCGCAGATTCCTCGAAAACGAAGAGATGAAATTTCGGCACAAAATCGAGTAAATCATGATTAAAAAATAATAATTCTAGACCGGAATCGGCAAATCTTACGCATGTATGAAAATTTTCACTCGCAATTTAGGGCTTAGGGTTCTAATCTTCATCGGAGTGGGAAATTGCAGTTACTGGTAATTTTAGGGGCGGG
>JAYDZE010422015.1:0-53492 GCA_034509125.1 Monilaria moniliformis | reverse complement strand
ATACCAATTCAATCAAGCGATAAACTAATGGAAAAATTCTATCTTTTTTAGTTTCAACAATCTTTCGAGAAAGGCTATCCAAATCTTCAATACCAATCAACCATGCATCTCTTCTCACAACATAAAAAAAATAGATGTTCGGAGGGGGTGGAAGGTGGGTGGTCGGCCGCCCCCTAGATCCGCCGCTGCTATGTTACGTTCTAAAATAAAATACTAAAATCAATATTTTATTATAAGTGTAGAAAGTCATGTTTTGTAAGCTCGACGTAACCTATGTTTACTTAATTAAATACATATTTACCTGAAAAAGTTTTAAAACAAAATCAATTCTCAAGCACAGGTAGATAATAAATTAAAGCACTTATTTAGTTAGTCAAAAGTAGGTATGATTGAGGCCCTACATAACCGACCACGGGACTCCTTTTGTCTGCCTATGAATTTGGAACACTCGAATCAAATTTATTGTTTAACATGAATATGATAAGGCAGTCTTTATGGACCCTATTTCTCAATTTTTGGAGCACTAAGTTTCCGACTTGTGTACTATGATAAGCACCTGTTATTTTCATTAAGCAATCAAGCGAGGAAAGGGTCCACATATCTTTTTTAATCAAATCAGATACTAGATAGAATTTAAAAATATACAATCGAAAATAAATTATACTTTGCTTCTAATTTTGATTTTGTGTAATATGCTTTAGTTTTTATATTCCGAAATTATACTCATGTTCACTTCTCTGTCTTTTTACTCCAATATATAATAGAAATCTTACTGATGTGAAAAAAATGTATCCGGTTTATGCAAGTTGTGGTTGGAAAAATACTCAATTTTGTTTCTTTTATAAGGCATATTAGATGAGATGTATGTGCATATGGTACCTAATTAATAATTATATACACGGGTGACAAGTTTAATATTTGGTTAATGCTATCCTAGAAGGTAAAATGTAATATATGGACACACCTAATTAAGGGTTTAATCGATCGAATAGTAGATGATGGAGTAGGTACTTGTTGTCTCTTTTAATTGTGCAATCAAAATTGAACATGTAGCCAACAAACTTTGGTTCGTGTTAGCTAAGGTGTAAGGATATTATTGATTTTTATGGTTTGCAATTATTGCTTGTAGGTAGGTAAGAAAATCGGGATGCTAAAGATACAAGTGTTTGAAAGTGCTCTCTACCAAATTACTATCATTACTCGTTTCAAATTTTTTATTATCTTTGAATAGTTATTAGCTAAAACTAAAGGCCACTTTCTTCCACTACTACATATATCATTAGTTCATGTTTTGGTTGCTATTATAAGTAATACAACGATTACATTATTTTTTATTTATAATTACAACCTTTGTTATTTTGCAATCACAATGCCACTTTAATTTTTCTAAAATTACAACATTTCCAATATTTTCTGACGGGATTCGTCCTATGTGTTTGAGAAATTCCAAGTATAAAATCGATCTTTCTAGCTTTTTACGCGTCTATTCTGAGTAACGGGGACTTACTTAACTTTATTTAGTTTATGTTCCTTTTCTAGCTTTTTCATGAACAATGGTCTAATCCTAACTAATATATCCTAATTAAATTTAAGTTTTTTATTACCTAATGAGCACGTACAAATTACAAATGTAATTTTAAGGGACTATTTAAACGAGTATATACAAACAAAAAGAAATACAACTTGATCATATATAATATTATTAGCTAAATTCATAATTGGTGTCACAATAAATTGGTACAAGTACTTTTTTGTTGCATCCACTTGGCCTCAGACCTAACTTTCTGTTGACCCGACCCTGCTAAATTATGGTTGATAATTGTATGGTATTTGAGGTAAAATGCATACTAAATAGCTCTTGAAACGTGCTTCTTTGAAATATCCCTCAGCTGAGGCTTCTTCCATAAACCTACTTGAGTTCATTTGCGTTCGAATATATATAAAAAAACATAAATAAATAAAAACCTACGTGCATTGGTAAATCAAATCATACAAGTTAACAAAGTATATAAACTCTAACTTAACAGAGTACCCTTGTCAGAAATTCCTGTACATACGATTCTCTTACATTATAATACTAAGTAACACAAATAAGTAAAATGAGACGAAATGCGTTGGCCCTCCAATGGTTTGGATTACACATGGACTAACCAAGTTCACATACCATAGATTCTTACAGGTATAAATTTTTATAATGGCCACCCACTTGCACCCCTTTTTTTTTCGAAAGGGCACTTGCTCCCTTCATTTTGCCTAAAATCAAGATCTCCTTCCTCATTATCAAATAATCAAAATCGTACAATGCTGTTCTGATACTAATTTCTCTATAATCTATACCCTCAATTCCATCATCTCGAACGTGAATCTGGAACATGACTCTTGGATTGAAATACAAATCAATCTTACAAACATTGGCGGCGGACGATAAGGATGTTAATTAGGTCTTTTTCTTCGCCTGAGGCTGTAATATGTTTCGCAGGTTGGTGGCGATCGTCACTCATATTTGTGTTCCCCTCAACCAGAGGAACACAATGGTGTTATGACAAGTGTCTTATACTTGGGAGACAATAAAAAGTCTGAAAAATCGACCCGAGAGGCAAACCGTAAATACTTCTAGCAAAAACTAGTCTTTCAGAAAACAATAATAACTAAAATTCAAAGTCATTTGCAACTTCAGTATAATTACAATCTTGATTATTCTTTTTCTTCTCTCTAATGAGTCTATCTATTACTTGAAAGCTGTATCACTAGGGACAAGTGCTGCCAAACTTCCTCACTGCTGCTTGCTCCCATTGCTTAGATTTCTTAGAAATAAGAGCAAAAATATAGTTTTCCTTAATGAGAGTGCGTCTTGTCGAAGAGATGTAGAAAGAGTAATCGTGTGCCTAAACCTTAATGAGAGTGGGTCTTGTCGAAGAGATGTAGAAAGAGTACTCATCGTGTGCCTAATCTCTTAGTTCCCTATTTTCCAATGTATTTGCCATATCTTTACCTTGATCAATGCAACCCATTCTAGTAGAGCTTACTACTAGCTTTCGTGTTTCCATCCCCATGGCAGTAATCATAATTATCAACATAATCAAATCATATTTCCAGCCCAAGCAAAATGAGAGACTGCTGAAACTCAGACATCTATCTCAACTGAAGCACATAACCAACCTCTTAGTATAAGGAAGAACGTTCAGTTTTTATACCGAAGTTTTTGCCCTTTCAATCTGAAAAAGTCGTTTCAGAGTCACGCTTCTGTAGGATTAGATCTTCCACCATCTACACAACTGGAATCATCAGAGGAAGCTTTGGTATTGTTCACCCTTTTGTTCCTCAGAATTTCTGTTGATTCCTTCATCAAAGCAATATAGCTTCTCCTCACTTTAGCAAGTGGATGCAGATCTATAGCATTCTCACTGCGATAAGCTTCTTTCAGAATAGCTGTGCAGGTTTGATTCTTCAGCGACAAATAAAAGATATGAGGATGCCTCTCAAAGGCCTTGTGAACCATCTGAGGCACCCCTAAATATTTCCTCAAACAAAAAAGCGACTTTCTTTCAGCAGCATGTTGAACAAACAAACACAACAACTTATGTAGCACTCCCACCACCCGTTTCTCTGATATGTCGCTGTCGGGATTCAAATATGAGTAGTCATCATATGGAGACACGTATGGGAATTTTTGAAATTCATCTGACCAATCTCTTATCTTCTTCTTTAACTGTAGCCCTTTAGAGGGGAACAACGGAAATGCAATTGCCTCATCAGCACCCCCACTATATATTCCCTTCCTCATTGCATTCTGCTGCACCATTGACTAGGATTTTATCGCTTTTGCCATCACCATACTCATCAAGAACAGCCAACCCCTTTAATCCGTCTTCTATATCCACAATCCTAAAATGGCCAACACTTCCAATATACTTCATAGGATCCCTGAAAAACTCACTAGGCAAACCTAGATACCACCACAAGCCCTTAATGACCTTTAAAGGAAGCATCTGTCGACCGCCTCTCATCATTATAAACTTCTTCAATCTCCCCACAACAATATAAACCTCTTTATCAAGCTCAATGGCTTTATCAGTCAGTCTAAACCAAGGTAAATTATAACAAGGACCTTTAAACTCTTCAAAGAAAGAAGGATATTTCCTCAAGAACCTTAGAACTTTGATACTTACATTAAATTCTGAGCCTTTTTTGGAGGCAGCTGAGATGGGAACAGAATATTTATCATGTGGCGAAGAGGACGTTGAGAATTGAGATAAAGAATTTTTTTCACAGCAATTATGGGCTTGAGTTCAAGGGATGTGTGAATTGAATCGATCGAGTCAAAGGAGGGGTCCTTTTTCCATTTCATATATGCCTGCACATAAGTTTGTACCTGAATGTAGGAGTAAGGAGGTGAAGGAGCGGAACCAAAGGAGAAGACATGGTTCTTGTTAATTGTTATAGGAAAGGGGGACTTTCTTGAGAAGGATTGGCCTCATCAGTTCGGAGATCACTGAAAAGTGATGGTGATAGTACCCAATGTGTGGTGGCAGCAGCAATGGATTCCTCAGCAACTAGATATCCTGTTTAAATCGTGCGATCCGGTTACAAATACATACTAGAAAGCAATAAATAAATTACATTGATATGATTTAGTCGTGCTAGAACTCAGAATCTTCTAACCTGAAAGTGCTAATATAAGTATTGTAGTCAATGCATCTAATGATAACTTTCCTTTGTGGTATTACCACTGGCAATACAAGAAGCTAATACACTCATGGTAGCATACAGGCTATATCTTAGAACTATTACTGCTTGCAGTTCTCGTAAAAGATAATCTCATAAAGGTAATAGAATGTAAATTGAACACATGATTAGGTTTCTCACAGCCATGTGACAGTAAATATATTACACGAATATTTCCTACTTAGCATCACAAGTCACAACAAAAGGAGTCGGCCTACATTTGAAAGAAATAATCATTAATACTTGAAACTATAAACCGTGGAGAACAAAAATTTCATCAAGAATATTATATGACAGAATGAGAGTTACGAGTATTTATATATTAATCCAAGAAGACTATCACCTAATATGTTGGACATCAGTTTGATACATTTCCAGCAACTAAATTTCTTAACACAAAAACAACCAATTAGCTTAGCTCGAAAGAATCATTTAAGAAACCAACATGGATAAATTCATTTCCAAAGTGATTGAACTACAATATCAGCCACGCTGTCGATCGGTTCAGGTTCTATTAACCGTACCAAAAAAATTCATTAACCGAACCCGAAATTGACCAAATTCTAATAACCGATACCGGACCGACTATGGTATTCGGCTAACCGATTACTGAATCGGTTTACCCTAAATTACCGAATTATTAAAAACAAAAAATAACTTTTTTCTGATTTACTTTCTTCTTCAGTTTTCACGTTTACACTACAATTCATCAATCCCCCAATTCAGCAACTTAAACTACACAAACACCAGAAACAAAGCACAAAAAGTTCACCTCAATCTTCAATGCTATAGATCATTGCGCAAAGGCGGGCGAGGGCGGGCTGGACAGCGGCATTCGAGCTGCTGACTGTCGGCGAGCAGCGGGCTCGGCGGCTCGCGGTGCTGGGCGACAGGACCAAGGCGGGCGGGCTACGGCAGGCAGAGCAGAGAGGGCTGGGGACGCGGCGGCGGGAGGAGAGGATTTACCGTCTGTTGTTTGGTTTTGGGCCTTTTGGCTATTGAATTGTGTATTTGTTTTCCTTTTTCACTTAGTTAGTTTTAAATTTGATTAATAATAATAGTAATTTGGTTTTGGGTAATTAGCCGTTCAGTTTCAGGTAAATCCGAATTAATTCATCACCCACGCACTCATTCTGGCATTGTAAGTTGTAACCTATCAGCCATTATTATTTGTTGTATACTATAACATGTAAAGTGAAGACCAGAAAAAGAATGAAAGTGCAACCGGGAATTTACCTCAGTTTAGGATAGGGGTGCCCGGAGATATGACGCAACATTTGTAAGAATATCTCTAAATTGCCCCCGAACAAAAGGAGTTCTTCATTCTTGAACTCAACCAAGAATTCTTCCTCTCCGTTTTCATGGATGTTGTTTATTTGTATTGTGCGATTTATACTCGCGAGAGAGAAAGAGAGAGAGCACATAGATTAGACGAGGGGGCCTGCTGAAGGGGGATGTTGGTGGTGGCGGTGCTCGTCTAGGGGTCAGGGGGATGATGGTGGTGCTGGGGGTGGCGGTCATCTGGTTGGAGATGGCGGTGGTTGCCCGGGGAGGTGGGTGCTGCTGATGAGGTGGGGCGGGGTGGGGGCTGAAGAGAGAGAGTGTTGTGTGATGAATATTTATGTATAATATATTTTTGTTATTTTGTTTTTGTTTTCATTTCTATCTCGAATTTAATTTGGGAAAAAGTAAATTTTATGTTCAAAATAAGACATTTCTTGAATTCATATATTTATATTGTGTGCCATTTAAGAAAGTGCACAATTTGTGTATTTAAAGGTGATTATTCCTCTAAAATTTATAGTTATCACAAATGTACATAATACTATTATTTGTATGATTGTCGTTGCTTGCTGCTACTAATTCTAGAAGTTTACCTTTTGTTTAAAAGTAAATATTGAAATTTAAAGATTTTATAATAGAAATGAAAGTTGAGAGTTTTTTAATATAAAACAAAAGGTGGAAATACTTACTGAAACTTTTTGAAAGTTGAAGATTTTTAAATAGAAAATAAAGGTTTAGAATATTTTTTGAAATATTAAAAATTAGTTCTAATTCTAATTTCCTGAATTGTAACCTAATTAAAAAATGAGATTGAAAATAGAATGAAAAATTTATATTTTTTGGTTAAAATAAAATCATAAATAATAATAAAAGATAACCTTGTTTTGGTTTCTAAAAAAATTTAGATCCTTCGAATTTCTTAGTTGGTTCGATTTTTATTTTATAAATTTGAATAAAAACCAAAATTTTCAGCTTCTTCGAATTTCTTAGATGGTTTGATTTTTATTTTATAATTTCGAATATGCAAGACAATTTGATTGAGTTCTATTTATATGTATACAAATTGAGGCTCAATTTTGTTTGATTTTAGCAAAAAGTTGAATCAAAATTCGAATGCTTACTTTCAGTATTTGAGCTCCAAGACAAGGGGAAATTAGGCACTCAAGATTTTCCTTCTCATTCTTCCTGTTCCTATGGTTAAGTGAAAATAAAATTATCTTAAAAAAATGTCATGTCATTCATTGGAAGGTCGCAGTATAAAAAATACTCGAGCCATTAAAAAAAAAAAAAAAAAAAGCTTCCATGGTCAAATCAAACTACAGGGCACTTTCATTTGAAGCTATTTTACAAAGTATAATATCCCTTACTCGGTTGATAAATAACTGAATAAGTGATGTTATAATCAAATGAATTTATATATTTTTTGAATATAATATTAGTATTATCATTGTCATTATTTTTTATCAAAAAATCTATCAACCAAATTCGAATATATATTTTCTATTGCAATAAATAGTCCCATCAAAATAAACAATATATATATATATATAAAAGTGCAACCTATGAACAATTGTGTTTAACACAATTGATGTCTATGCGTCACAAAAATTCTGACATGCCACAAATACTATTATGCCTAAATATTTATCCAAAAAGAAATTAGTAACTTGATAAGATCACAACTGCTGAGATGACGAGGCATCTAATCTACAAAAATAGCCTGAAATGGGGTGATCTCACTAGCTCAGTAGTATATTAAATGTTAGAATTAAATTTTCAAAATTAAATAAATGATATGCAACCTATTCCTGTTAAGAACAATTCCATATTTTTTTTTCTTAACAAGCAGTAAAGAAATCTTACGGCATATCAATAATAATATTCATATTGATAGTATATCCAATTCAGTACATCATAAATACCCCAGAAGTTGTATAACCAATAATAACATATAATTTCTCGAATTTTAGAAGATATTTAATTTATATAAGATAATACACGGCAACACATTTATCAATGCACAAATCATCACGTATAGCCCCAATATGTGTTGAGTGACTGACACGGGTACACAGACCAGATCAGGTATAGATACAGACTCGGTCATTGCCCATATATGGATGTCACACAGATCACCCAATTAGGGCACATATCACTCAATAAGGGCGCAAATCACCACGAATGGCGTATATCAATCAATCAGATCACCCCAATGGTGCATATAAGTCAAATCAGATCATCACGAAGGGCGCATATCAAATATCAGATGATCATCGCTTCGATTATCCAGAAGACGAATAATCAACAGATAATGTAGTATTATTGTCCTATGGCATGCCAAATATGGCCAATGAACACACTCAAGCACGGGACATAACACAAATATCATGCTTTTCAAATACTAATAAGTAACATGTCCTCATTCAACAGTCATATAATTCAACAGTTATACTCAGTTACTAAACTCACATTCATCGCATAATATTCAAAATTTAATCACATTATAGCACATAATCCAATTATAACTCATTTTATTAATAATCTCTATTTTATATGCAATCACATAAATTAATTCAATAAATAAAGGCATAACGTAGAATACATTACCTCGTGAAGCAAAAATATTGCGATTATATGCTCGTTTTATTCTTGCACCTTATCATTTTCCCAGTTGCTACTCGGGGCATGATCACTATGTGATAGAACGGGGATTTTCGGGTTCGATTGCAAGCTAGGAATTTAGAATGACACGAAGGTTTTTATGTGGTTCGATCGTAATTGATCTACGTCCACGGCACAAAGCGTATCCCTTTTTGTATTAATTGCCGAGAGCTTTTACAGAATGAAGAGT
Organism: Monilaria moniliformis; assembly: GCA_034509125.1. Lineage (NCBI taxonomy): Eukaryota > Viridiplantae > Streptophyta > Magnoliopsida > Caryophyllales > Aizoaceae > Monilaria > Monilaria moniliformis. Next base: position 44,632 of record JAYDZE010422015.1, on the reverse strand, counting down.
GATTAACCCTTTTTCCACTAATCTAGCCCTTATTTATAGTATTACATTAGTGTGACCGGAATTAATGAGCTATTAAAGTGCGTCGGCGGTTACAAAGAACGTGGGAGTGATTTCCGGAGTCATGGCTGGCAGTTATGGCGTAGTGGAGGTAGTGGGCAGTTGTGGCCGAACTTCTGCCTTCCTTAGTGCCGAACTCCTTTATGATCCGGACTCCCTTATTGCCGAACTAACTGGTGGGCCGAGCTCCTTCATTGCCGAACTGGTAGCTTATGCACTGGGCCGGACTTCTATTGGGCCGATCTTGCTTGTTATTGGGCCGGACTAATAGTGGGCTGGGTTGCGTATCCTATCATGAGTCTAAACTATTAATGAAGCAACTCCTTGATAAGAGTCAAAACTATCAAATTGAAGAACTTCAAAAGTCGACTATAAACTGTTTGTCAAGGAAATCCAAAATGAAGAATGATTGAAGATAAATGCAAGTTAAGAAGCATATGGTCGAATAAGCTGCAAATTCCTCCCTAGCTCTCCCAGTCTCCCTAGATCTGATAATTAGTTTGTACTTATACGCGTGTAAATATCTCTAGCCCAATGTATTATGGTTTATCAAGTCAAAGAAAAAATAAATTATTAGGGTTTGGGGTTGGGAAATTTACCCTCGTTTCATCAGAATTTTTAGCTATATATATTTAGTTAGTATTGCCTATTAAATGTTATGATTGCATACTATGCGTTTCTTGATTTGTCAATCTAATTCCACAAGTTATTTATTTATTTATTTATAATTTCAGTAGTAAATAATATACCATGATACAAGTTCAATTCTAAAATCAAAAAATATATTTCTAATGAAATTTTGATTGGGAAAACTATCTAATTTAACTCATATTATGGACCTAATCTCTAAAATATTATATACCATCGATAATATTAGGGAAGTCAATCGGGCCATTCCGTTCAGGTTCCGGCCAACTCTATCTGATTGTCGGCCTATTCGGTTATCATTTATTTGGATTGTATTTTTTTCGGACTATAATTTCTCAACCATAACCTTAAATTATCGAGTTTTTTGCTAACCAATCGGGCCAATTAGACAAAAAAAATTATTATTTTAATTAATATATTAATATTGATAATTATATATTTGTGAAATACATCCATAAATGAATGTCATTTCAACTTAAAACTAATATGTAAATCCAAGAGAAGTAAGAAAATACATTTTTCTTAAATGATAATCGTTTTTAAATTTTTGAATCTAAACGTTTTATATTAAATATTATAATAAAATATAAAAATATGAAAAGACGAAAATATAACTTTTGAATATTAAATCAAAATTAATTTTCACATACATTTGAAAAAAAAAATCTTATTATACTAACTTTCAAAAGTTTGAAAAAAAATAAAGTGATGAAGTTTGAAAACTAAATAATGAGAACTCGCTAATTCTCGGGTCAATCCTATGAGGCTCGGGTAATCTTCGGGCCAACCCTAACAGGTTGCGGGGTATTCGGTTTAGGATCATTCGAGTTGTGTTTTTTTTTGGATTATAATTTTTCAGCCATAACCCTATCGAATTGTCTAGTGAATCGGATCAAGCCATGAATTTCGTGCTAAATTGACATCCCTAAATATTATCCTAGAAATCTTATTAATTTTTATTTTATTTTGTATTTCAAATTTTAAATTTTCATAAAATCTATTATTAATTTCTCTATATATGTGGATGGCAAGTGGATTGTTTTTATGCAATCAGCGAACCCCTTATTTGATTATGTCTTGTAATTTAGTTTCCCATCTTCAGATATTTCTTCTTCTAAACTTTTTTTAACCCCGTTCTTTTCTTTTTTCTTTAAAAATAAAATTGAACTTAATATATATAGAGATATTATACTACATATAATATGTGAGCAGTACTCGTGAACACCACTCTTATTTAGTTCATGCTAGCATTATTTGTTTTATTTTATCCATTTAATTCAATTTTAATACCTAAAATTATTATTGACATTATTAATTTTACAAATTAAATAAAAATCAAAGTTCAAATGTTCTTTTATTCATGTATATTTATGTACACATAATAGGGTGGATAGTGATAATTAATTAAGGATTACAAATGCAATCAATTAATCGGAAATCGACATACTTGTTAAAAGGATTTTAGAAATAAACTAGTTATGCAATTTTCCTTGTTGACCATCTATCCCTTTTAGTATAAGCCGTCTATTCATAAGTCATAAATTTTATACTTTCACTTTTCTTACATTATTTATCAATTATTTATGGGTTCATAATATTTTTTTTTAATCTTATTTTTTAATAAAGAGACAATATCTACATATTTATGTAGATATATCTCTTAATCATCCGTTTCCTTGCGTTATTTATGAATCATATCTTTTAAATTTTTTTATTCATTCCTTAATTAGCATTTATTATATATTCTAATTAAATTGATTTTCCCAATTAATAAAATATACGAATTTCATTAAAATAATTAAAATGACATAATTAAGGTTGTGGGTGCTATCAGATATTTTGTGCCAAATGCGTCGCGAATGCCGTTGCAGAATCGCTTCAAGCATTCACGCCCCGTGCTATCGGCGACGTGCAAGTACTCGTCGAACATATCGGCGGGTCCGCCGGCCAGCTGTCGGATTGTCGACATACACTTTACAAGCGTTGAAATGTCTTGATGTCCGAGCGCGTCCGACCATTGCTAGAAGTATTCTTCGTGCAAAGCCAATGTATTTGTTATAAGCATAAATAAATTCATGCGCATATGAAATCGACAGTGGAAAACATCTTCCCCCATCGTGGCTGGTCGGAGAAATAATCTGCCATCAGTCGGGCATCAACAACTCACATCCCGGTGCACGTACCTTCTGGATCGTACCTTGGGAGCATCCGTCGGAGGAGGCTGCAAATAATAACCTGCAGTTGCCGCTTGAAACATTGACATAAGTTGCTTCGCGTTCTCATCTTCTGAATTGTCAGAGTCAAAGGCAAGATAGTATGAATTCATTTTGTCGGAGGCTATGAGAAGAGGAAGATGGTGAGTGCAAATTAAAAGAGAAACTAGAGAGAAGATGAAGAAATTTGTATGAAAATTGAAATGGGGAAAATGAGGTATTTAAAGAGGAGTTGAGATAACTCTTTTTTAAAAACATTTATTACACTAGCAGTTGAGTATTAATGGATATATTGGAAAACTTTTATTAAAAAAAACAGAAATTTTGATTTAAAAATAAATAAATTAAATTAAATGGCGTCATATTGACGCCCACTCGCAGGATCGGCGAGTGGGTACAACGCGCGCCTCTGATTGGTCCGCGAGAGGGGGGCGCGTGGCGAGCTGGTCCTCCCCATTTCTTGTCATCTCGTGTACATATATATTTCTGCAGTATTCTGATCCGATCAGTGGTTAAATCGGTCGGAGCGGTACCAATCCAATTTTTGAAACATTGGTGAAGACATTTATTTCCATAGGTTCACAAGTAAGAAATGATAAAATTGGTTCAACTTCGCCAACACTACATAATTCTACTTGCTTTCTTGCTCACATTTCTAAGCCTAACTACTTCAACAGATGCTCGTCTCAATCTCTCGAGCTCTTATAGAAAAGATAATACACAATTCTAAGGCTAACTATGCCTTCTCCCGCACCAAAACTTGTAAAATCCTCATTCTTTTACAAGAGTATCGAAATCTGAAAAACTCACAGTTATGTGAATATGATGACAAAAATAGACTGGAACTCGTCCACACCTCTACCACAAGCCGATGGCCTTCCACCAGATCCCTCCAACTCCGAGCCAAATTAGAAGATTGACGATCGAGATAAAGAAGCCATAGCCCCACCATTTGGCCAGTGGGACGTAACCAGCACCATAAAACACAGGTGCTGATCCTATCCCATAATGAGTAATGCCTCCCATAAGATTGGAAAGAAAGGCGAGCACGACAGCACCGAGATAGGGTGGAGTACCCAGAGCGCTGGCTACGGATAAGAATGCTGTAAACATGGCACCAATATGAGCAGCCCCGCTCGCAAAGAAATAGTGGGAATAGAAGTATAGTAGAACAAGAATGCCAAAAGATAGCTGCCACGAAAGACCCAATCCACCAACAAACTGCATAGACAAGAAGATAGAATTATTCAGTGATTCGATGCAAGTAAAATTATTCTTTAAATAAGCAACGGAAAGGAAGAGGAACAAAAGACCAAACACACACAAATAGAGATGAGATTTTGAATTATAATTGGCAGAAACAAATGATTACCAATGCATTCTTATTTATTAGGTGATGAAGCATTCTGAAGCATTGAAAAAATGAATAGAACAAAATCCTTGTTCGGACAATTTTGTCACAAAATCCATTAGAGAGATGAAGTACCAATACTATTGTCACAAAGGAGACATCTCAAATGGGACAAGAGAAGAAAATGTTGGTAAAGTAATTCCGACTACCAAAGAACGACATCCACGAGACTCTTTTCTTCCCTAACTATTTTACTTTCAACCAACAATAACAGCGGTTGATGAACAAAATTAGGAGCTATGACCTGCAAAGACCCCTAAAGCCAATACAAAGTGAAGTTTACCAAATAAATCTGGCTCCATTTATGTAAAAGTCAACAGAATAAGTTGCATCTATACTACCAGATGAGAATAAGTCTGCCATATTGATGCCAACAACGTATGACGCACGGGGCTGGGGACAAAAATATGAATATAGATTGTACTTGATCAAATCAAACAAATTCCATATGTACTCATTTCCTATCAGTAGGCTTGGAATATAGAGGTAAACAAACCTTGACAACGGTTTGGCTGAACCAGGAAATAAGACCGTATTTATTTAGGTAACCAGCCATTGCAATAAGCGCGGCAAACCATGTAAGTGTATCCCACGCAACTGATTCCGCTAGGCATTCCTTCCATGTGACAACCCCAGTTATCAGGAGGACAGATAAACCAAGAATTGCAGCAGTGACTGCATCCACATTCAGGACACTACCGAAAATCCAGAGCCCCACCTGATATTTTACAGTTCACGAATATCAGCACACAAATTACTTTGCACGGGATCAATGAATAAGCAACAATTTTGTTAACATTATGGTTTAGAATGAGACCTGCGGCTACAATGCAGATCCTAATTAATCCCAACAAATTGGTTAATAGATCAGCTAAACATTGGTTTATCCAAAAAATCTCTCTTTAACCAAATATAAGTTGCACAAGTCTTCGACCTCGTGTGTTTCACCAAAGTTGCAGAGAGAAATACTTTTTAGCAGCAAAACACTGTCTCAGCATCCAACACGTAGTGAGAGATCAACATGCAGACAAATACTGACTGAAAACCTCTCGATGTGGAAGCAATTAAAACATACTCGAAAAGCCATCCAATAATCCCAATCATTACATTATGAGGGGCCGTTTAATTTTGAGGATCAACCTAGATAGATGGAAACAGTGTAGGGTAATTTCTTGTTTACTCTTCGAAGACCCTAGATAATTTCTATCACTTGATATAATTTTGCTTGATTCATATCCCACTTGCTCGATTCACATCCCACTAAAAGGGTAGGAATAAGATCATATAAATCCTAGTATTGATTATAAAAACACTCAATTATGTATCTTATCAATCATCAAAAGTAAATACCCCTTAGTGTTTTAAATCCAATTCCAGTTAATTAAAAGACCTAACAAATCACATCAGAAAATAGAAGCATATTGAACAACCATGATGATCTGCAGAGCTAAATGAAGCAAAAAAACATCCAAATTTTGTAAGTCTATACCGTGAGAAGCAGAGTTCCAGCCATGATGATCTCATTCTTGGACATGGGCCCCATCTTCGCCAAATTCTCCCTTGCAAGTTTAGGAGCATCGGGGCTGCTCTTCACCGTGGGCGGATAGACTAAATACAGCAGAAACGGAACAACAATCAACGACACCAACCCCGGCACGATTGCAGCCTTCGCCCAATCCATCCATCCAATTTGCATATTTATCGTAGTTGCAGTAAGGTTAGCAGCCAACGGATTCGCAGCCATCGCTGTCAGAAACATAGACGACGAAATCACAGATGTCTGAAAGCACGTCAGCATCAACCAAGACCCCAATTTCCTCTCCGTCCCATCGCCTACATTGCTACCACACGCGACACAGAGCGATTTCACTAACGGTAAGAAAATGCCGCCGGCTCTGGCGGAGACGGATGGAATCGCCGGCGCCAAAAGCGCCTCGCTGAATACCAAGCTGTACCCTAACCCTAGCGACGAGCTTCCAAATAGGGAAACAAATTGGTATGCGATTCTGTTCCCCAATCCGGTTTTGATAAACCCTCGCGCAAAGAAGAAAGCGAGCGCGATCAGCCACGGGATCGGATCGCCGAAAGCCGAGAACGCGGCGGCGAAGGTCAGCGTCTTTGTAAGAACGCACGCGCCCAGGCCCATTAGCGCGACGGCGCCCAATGGCAGGGGTTGGGAGATGATTCCGACGATTGTGGCGAGGAAAATGGAGAGCAATTGCCACGCGATGTGGGAGACGCCGTTGGGGGCGGGGACGAACCATAGAATTACGCCTGTCGCGATGGAGGCGATGAGCGGCTTGATGGAAGCTCCCTGCCATGGCTGAGGGGTGAGAGGGGCGGGAGGGGCGGCGGAAGCAGAGGCGACTATTAGCGGCGGGCGTTTTGGGGCGGGAAGAGAGAGTGATAGGGCTGATTTTTGATTGATTGATTGGATTTGATTTTGACCTGAATAACTGAGGGAAATGTGGCTTTTGATGGAAGATCGAATTGTTCGATTGAGGCGGAGGGATTTGGAATTAGGGGAGCAGGAAGAGGGGGTGGAGAGGGGGCGGAGGCGGAGGTTTAAGGAGGAAGTGAGGGGTAGAGACGCCATTGTTGAGGGAGTGAGGGAGTGAGTGAGCTGAGGGAGGGAATGTGTCTCTCTACAAGAGAGAGAGGGGGGAGGGGAGCTTTGGAAACTCTGTCTTCTACATTTTGCAAACTCCGTCTGTTATTTCCAGCACTTTATTTTTTTTTTAAATACCTATAAATACATATAAATATTATAACGAAATTTGGATTTTAACCAAAAAAAAACTATGCAATATTTATTTTTTGACCAATAACTTAAATTTTCACTGTCTCATCGACAATTTGAAGGTACGCTTGAAAACATTGACGGAGTCACGGAGCCACACAAGGGTCTGGGGGCCAAGTTTTTGAAAAAAAATTAGGGGCATTTATTATTTTTTATTTTTAATAATTTAAAAAAATATTATTATTGAATTGACTACATTTAAGAATTTGAAAATTTATCTCTTCTGTAATAAGGATAAGTTTAATTGATGTAAATACATAACTTATTCCCAAATTGTAGAGTTTTAACTAATGTTATTATTTTGATAAAAATAAATAAATAAATGAACTATATTTGAGAATTTGAAAATATGTCTCTTGTTGAAAAAAAAATATTGCTTGTAAATACATAAATTATTTCCAATTTTTTGTGCTTAACTAATGTTATTGTTTAGGTCAAAAGATAAATGATTATTTTTGAGATTTGACGTAGCCCAACTTTCGTTGGCCAATAACTCGGTTCTCATGAGCTCGATGTAAAAAATAAATGTATTTTTGGAAATTTCTCAATGATAGTTTTCTAATGATATCCACAATGTTGAGTTTTAGTCACCCAAAATAGTCTAAAATGGATTGAAAGTTATTGTCACGATACTCTATATTTTTCTTTTTTATTGAAATTTAGGTTTATATACGACATGTCGTTAGAAATGTATCGTCGAGAGCTTCTTAACGGTACATTCAAATTTTACACCGAACTCCTAAAAATGATATTGGAAATAAATTTGAACTTATATCAAATTCCAAAAACATAAAAGTTCAAGTATTATTTTACCAAAATGAGTTAGTAAAAAACCGAAATTTTGGCATACTCTGTATACTTACAAACAATTAATTTATAAAAATAGAAACTTTCTACATTTGTTAAATTTCTTTAAATTGTGAGTTTACCTTATATTTTGATTTCAAGAGAAACTTTGTTGAAGAAGCTGTCAAATGTTGTCTTGGGCCCGCACCGTGAAATATCTTGCTTCGTCACTGCTTGAAAAGCTCTCAATAGTACTTTTCTAATTATCACAATATTATTGAGTTTCGGTCTCCAAATGTAGTCATAAAATAGTCCAAAGGTTATTGTCATGATACTCTATATTTTCTTTTCTCATTTTTTTTCTCTACAATTTGGATTCTTATATCACGTATTATTATGAAGCCGACTCCAAAAATTTGAATTTTTGGAAAAGATAGACTAATGCCAAATTTCAAAATATTAAAAATTCATAGTATATTTTTCGATAAGATAATTGAATTGATTTAAAATCAGAATTTATGCATTTATAACGAATTAAATTTTTTTCCAAATGTAATCTCATCAAGTTGAACCCTGAAAGCCCAACCCCAATACTTCTCTTGAGATCTAATATGGAATTAAACATATAAACATGGCTATGTATAGAATAATAGCTTTATCAATCATGGCCGATAGTATTATTTTTTATGAGCAGGAAATAATATCAAGCTTGCATGTCAGCCAATATTAAAACTATAAATTAAATTCTGTAACTGCTCATTTCAATTCACAATTCACATTTTTTTAGAGGACCAAAAGGCATAAATTTGTGGAACTAGTTAAAGGACATATCCTCATTATATCTTGCTATAAGAATAAATGGGACATCTAAAAATCCAAACTGAAATAAATCGAAAAACAATTTTTTTTAATTAAAAAATCAAATCAAATAAAAAATTGAAAAAATTTAATCATGTTTTGAATTTCAATTTGTTTTAGTTAGTTATTTACGTTTGGGATATTCTATTAACTCTACTTATATGTCACATTCACGTACTTGATGACTCGGAATCTTAACATATTGATTAGAAGCGTCTATCTAATGAGAAATAATTCTTTGATCTAGACATATCGCATGATAATGTGAATTGATATGTTTAATCAATAGTTCATTGACAAGTGAAACCTGCACCTAAATATGAATCCACTACTATTTTACTTGTCAAAAAATTATTAATTAAACACACCAACTAAATATGAATCTACTATAATTTTACTTATCAAAAAATTATTGATTAGACACACCATAATATATTATTTCTCCTATCCAATTAGCTCCAATTTGTCGCCTGGGCCTTTATTTTTGAAAAATCCAAATTTGCAGGTTTGTAACGTACACTAAGAGCCTAGAATGGTCTTTTTCCTCCCGCCATTGCCAATTTCTACCAATCAATCATCAACCTTCTCTCTCTAGGTTTCCCTCTCTCTCTCTGCTGTAATTGCACGCTCACATGCAGCACCTACTTTCTAAAAATCCGTCGAAATTACTCGACAAAGGTGACAGAATCGAAGTCCGGCGCCCAAACAACGCCGTCACATGGCATTCCGCCACCTTCATTCGCTTCTGCGGCGATTAGAGCCTACGTCAAGCTCGAGACGAGCAGCGACAGCGACGATCCGACGTCGCCGCTGCGGCACGAGTACGTCGCCGCCGCCGAGGTCAGGCTAGCCCAGCCGATGGAAATCCACAGGCACTTTAAGGTTGGGGAAACGGTGGAGGCGTTTTCTGGAGCGAGAGAAAGGGGTGGAGGAGAGGGGAAATCGCGGGGATTTTGGAGAATTCGCGCTACTCGGTGGTGTTTGAGGGCGCCGATCGAGAGGTTTTCGCTTATGCGGTGGAGCAGTGGGAGCTGAGAGCGGTTAGGGACTGGACTGATGGCTCGTGGAATCCGCCATTGCTGCTTCAACAAGTTCTGCGTGTTGAGGTATTGTGTGCGTGTGTGTGATTTTTTTTTAACTTCGTGCTTTGATTGATTGTTGTGTTTGTTGAATATCATTGGCTTGATTATTGATTTATTCTGGAATCCGCCATTGCTGCTTCAGCAAGTTCTGCGAGTGTGTATTGTGTGTCCGTGTGTTTTATTTTTGTATTTTTATTTATTTATTTTAACTTCGTATTTTTTGATTGATTGTTGTGTTTATTGAATATAATTGGCTGCTTGTTGATTGATCGTGCATTGCATACGTTATCAATTAGCTTGTTCCTTTCAATTTTCGTATTGTTTGAATTTAAGCGCGTTGAATTTAAGCAAAAAGAGGATTTTGTAGATGCTAGGGTTTGATGTAAGCTTTATTTAAGGTTAGTTTAATGGCTTTAGATGTTTAATTGGAGCTTGATTATATAAGAATGAGGCTCATCAAAGTGTGTAAAAGCTCCTCGTGATATATAATAGGGAACATTTTGTTTGAGTTGATTAATAAACATGTGAATTCTTGTGCTAATTTTTCCCCCAATTTCGTGATTTTTTTTGCTGCATTATTTCGTTTTGATAATTACGCAGAAGCAGAAGAAGTAAGCTGTAAGCATTAGTTGTGGTTAGGTTTGAATTATTCATAGCTGATGGAGATTTATTCATCATCAAAAAATGGCGTTCATCAAAGTGTTCACAGCTGCTGCTGATGTTTAAGAGGAAAATGTACTTTTCTTGTGATGCTAATTGCTATCAGTGGTGCTTATTTTTAAAAGTTATATGTATGTAGAGCAAGTCGTCGTCTGAATCACAGGCAAAATCAAATGGTTTGAAGCTCAAAATAAAGTGCAGGGCGAAACCACAACAAATGAGATTCAGTGAGGGGATGTTAGTGGAGGTCACAAGCAATGAGAAAGGCTTCGAAGGTTCTTGGTTCATTGCTGTTATTGTTAAACCATTGGAAGATGAGAAGTTCTTGGTGGAGTATAGGACGTTAAGAACTGATGACCGGACTACTGAATTTTTGAGAGAAGCGCATACTTCGTGCATCAGGTGCACGCCACCTGTTATCTGACGTGTTAAGCCTTTTGAGTCTCTGGAACGTGTTGATGCTTGGTCCAAGAGTGGCTGGTGGGAGGGTCACGTTGTTCAAGTCCTGAATGGCGGTTTATACATGGTTCACTTCCCGTACACGAATGAGGATCTGGTATTGGAGCATCGTAAATGGTTTTCAGATCTTAAGGTGAGTAGATATTGCTCTCTTGCTGGCTGTTGATGATAATGTTTTGTTTTTCTCTTCCTTATCATCATTTGTGATGCAGGTAGATACGACTGAATTGAACGTTAAGCCCAACAAGAAGAAGTTGAAGATAAAAAATAGTCGAACTGCAGAGCCAATCTTCAGGGAGGGGATGATGGTGGAGGTGAAAAGTGATGATGAAGGTTACCGCGGCTCTTGGTTCACTGCTGAGATAGTTTGCTCATTTGCCTCGTGTGAATTTTTGGTTGAGTACCAGACGTTGAAAACAGATGATGAACCTGCACTGACGTGAAGGCGCTTGCTTCATATATAAGGCCTTGCGCCCCTGAGATCATGAGGTTTGACTGTTACATGGTGCTGGAAGAAGTTGACGCATGGTATAATGATGGATGGTGGGCTGGCCTCGTCTCTAAAGTTCTTGATGATCGAAGACATGGTTTGTATATCTGGACAACGGACGAGGTAGTCTGTTTTAATCACTTTGATTTAAGGGCTCATCAAGATTGGATTGGTGGCAAATGGACTGCTGCAATGGTGGTATGATTCTGAAATAGCGTTTCCAATATTTCCATTTCCATCTTCTTATGTATGATCTTTCAAATTCAGAAGAAGTCGGAGTTGCAAGTGAACAACAGACGAGTTATATATATTGGAGAGCAGGACGGAATGGGAGTAGAGCCATACATTATGAATGGGATGAAGGTAGAGATAAAAGGTGATGATAGCGACAGAAACGATGGCATTTGGTACCCTGCTATTATTCTGAAATCATTAGGCATAAGAAACTATCTGGTTCAGTACCAAACCTTGAAAAATGAATACGGAACACAACTGCACCAAAAAGCTTTTGCCCCGTGCATAAGGCCTTCCCCTTTAGTCATCCAAAGAAGAGATCCCTTTAAGCCGCTTGACAGGGTTGATGCTTGGCATAACAATGGGTGGCGTGTTGGTCGAGTCCACGAAGCCTCTCTGAGCAGAAACTACTCTGTCTATTTCAACGCGACAAATGAGATAATGGAGTTTCAGCATTTTGAGTTGAGACCTCATCAAAATTGGATACACAGTGGGTTTTGGCTATGAGGGTATATATGCTTTTCCACTAAATTCTTGATCATATGCATTTCTATCTAATATTTTCAATCTTGATCACCTAAAAGCTCGTTTTTTACCATCCTAGGGCTCTGAGTCGCGCTCAAGATGAAGATAACTGACTTGTCTCATGGTGAATCTGACGACTTGATTTGTGGTACATTTGAAACTAATCGAAGCTGATTCATTCATCCCAGGTGACATTGCCTCATGTAAATGTGAAATCTCAATTTTCTGTGGATGGTTATAGCTAAGGGTTTAACTTATTTGCTATCTATGTGAATTGTGTGACAAATTGAAATACCAAGGATTTAACTTATTTGCAATCTCATTTCTGAGCTATAATTTGATGTCGTAATTTGTTTTGATTTATCATTTGCATGAAATCATCACTGCTATATGTGGCGTTTAAATATACATTCTACTCTCTAGGTATATATAAGCTTGATTAGATCATGCATTTTGCTTGAAAAAAGTCAAGAATATAACATTAGAGATGAGCAGTGAGTGTTGAGTTTATATGGGAAGGTGACATTTATGTTCTTATTAACTTTATAACTTGATATGGTATATAGTAAAAATCATCACAATTAAAAATATTACGTGTTATCCCATATTGATCAAACGAGCTCTATATGTATATGTAGATTTATTTTGAAAATTTGTCTGTATTGACTATATTACTATATCAATCAAAACTGTGTTATAGTTATATATAATATTTTTTTTTGACTTGATAAGTATAATAATTAGTATAGCTAGACTTCCACCTGGGAGTTTTTACGTGTATATTTATTTTTTGTTTAATCATTTCAAATTATATGCTAGACATAAATATTGGTAGGCATTAAAGTAAATGAATTGTAACTTAGTTGGTAAAAAGTTTCTCCTAAAAGGTTGGAGGGTTGAGTCATCTCAAAAAGTTTGGTTTATTATGTGCTTTTTTAAATTCTAATTTAATACGTAATACATTTTAATATGTATTAAGTAGTAATATACGTAACTGAAAAAATAAAAAAATAAAGTAGATTTTATTTTTATACTAACACGTACCTAGTACTGTGCTAAGTACCATTTATACTTCATTTGCCGATTTATTCTTCTAAATAGCATCCGGAATAATTGCTTTTTACAGTTTTGACAAAAATAAATAAATAAGGAATTGTGTATTTCCGTTTTATACTTCTATCACAATCCCTTAAATAAATAATATTTTTTTTGAATCTTTCTTGAACTCGAAGGCCCGTTATGCGCGGTCCTTTTAAAAGCCCAAATTTCCAGCTATATTTTGACGAGAGCCCGTTTTACAGATTCATAATCTCTCTGCCTAAACGCCACAGCTCAATTTTCAACACTCATTTCCCCAGTTAATTCCCCATTAATCCAAGGGAAAGAACAATTGATTTTTGTGATTTTAATCGGTACAAGAAAAAAAAAAAAAAAACCTTTCTCTTGTACGAGTTTCCTAAAATCAAATTTATGTGGTGTTAGGCCGGATTCAATTTTCTTGAGTAAGTATTTCTCCGTCCATTTCTTGACTTCTTCTTGAATTTACCTCGATTTTCTTGTAATTATATGATGAATTCGTTTAATTCGAAAAGTGGGTTCTTCCCAGACGAGGTTGTAATTCAGATTCTTGCAAGATTGCCGATTAAATCCCTAATTAGAACCAAATGCGTGTCCAAAACTTGGTATAACCTAATCTCTGATAAATACTTCATAAAGATTTATAACGAAATTTCAATTAGAAACCCTATTGTGCTCGTAGAGATCACCGATCCCACCTCGGAATCGAGGCCAAGTTTGATTCTTGTTGACAATTTGAGGGGTGTCTCTGAATTCTCGTTGGATTTCATCAAGGATAGAGTTAGGGTTAAAGCCTCTTGCAATGGATTGTTGTGCTGCTCTAGCATTCGTGATAAGGGTGTTTATTACGTGTGTAATCCAATGACTAGGGAGTGTCGGCCGCTCCCACGAACCCGGGAGAGGCCATTAACTCGATTTTACCCCGACGGGGAGGCCACACTTGTGGGCTTAGCTTGCAATGTTGTGACAGGGAGGTATAATGTGGTGTTGGCTGGTTACCACCGCTCGTTTGGGCATAGGCCGGAGAGGACCTTCATATGTATGGTGTTTGATTCGGAGACGAACAAGTGGAGGAAGTTCGTCTCCTTGCAGGATGATCACTTCACACATATGAATAGGAATCAAGTTGTGTTTGCGAATGGTGCCTTGCATTGGCTCACTGCGAGCTGCTCTTGTTTGCTCGTTCTTGATTTGGATTCTGAGTCGTGGAGGAAGATCCCATTGCCCGGGCAAGTGGTGTATGGGAGTGGGAATCGGGTTTATTTGCTTGAGTCAGATGGGAGGTTGTCGGTTGTGCAGATCTCGGATGTGTGGATGAGTATTTGGGTGATGGAGGAGTACGGGAGGGAGGAATGGTCGTTGGTGGATAGGGTTAGCCTCCGGTGCATAAGGGGGATGGTGCCCGGTGTGTTTCCTATAAGCCAGACCGAGCAATGTGTGTTCCTCGCGACTCACAAGCAGGTCTTGGTTTACCAGCGGAGGACACACGTGTGGATGGAGATGTATGCAGTGAAGAATGCCGCGACGCTGCCGTTGTGGTTCTCAGCTCATGCTTTTAGAAGCACGATTGTTTCTTGCTAGCTAGTGTTTGGAGATTTGATGATGTGCAGATATGTTTTTTCTTGTTTGTTAGTATGTAGTTTGTGGATTGGAATCTGGTTTGTGAATCAGAGGTTGTACAATTTTTTAGTTGTATTGCTTCTTGATTAATTTTCTAACAAAAGCTGCTGCAGAAGTGGGTTTTTTGTGTTTGTGTTTGTGTTTTTGTGTTGCCTCTTGATTTTGGTATCCCCAAAAATTAGCTGCTTATTATTATTCTTTCATTTGTTTGTGAGGTTTCTCAATGAGATTGTGCCAAGTCCTGGGCACGAACGACCCCGCGATTGCTTGGATATGTTAGATTGTATTTTGTATTTTAATTTAATTTTTGATGTAAAGTTGTAATTCCAGTCGTCTAAACTTGTTTCTATATGCAAAAATATAATTTTGACTGTTAATTTTTAAAATCCGAACTCCATCCAATTTCTGGTGGCACAGTGGTAAAGTGAACTATTGATCATTAGTCGAGTCGGTCAGAAACATGGTATTTTATCTCGTATTTCATTTCATCATGGAGATTGCGTCGACTCGGTCGGGATCATGCTATTTTATCTTGTATCTTATTTCATTATGGAAATTGCGTCTTAGTTGGAAGTTTTTCTGGGAAGAGGGCAAATAAGTTTATGCTACATAAAGAGTCAAATTGATTTTTTTTTTGTTGCTAATAATATGTACAAACTAATAACAATTTTTTTTCTTCTCTATTAAAAAAATCACTTTTTCTTAGAATTATACTTAAATTCCAATAATTCGAGAAAAGTAGACACATTTTCTTACATAAATAACTTTTCAAATGAGTTTAATTCCAAAAGGGATTTTAGAATCTTGGGTCTCATATTTTAAACCATATACTAAATTTATATTATTACATATAATAATATGCTATAATAAAATAAGTTTCAGACAAAAAATCTAAAAATTCCAATTTAAGCCAAAAACTGGAGCAGAAAAAAAAAATACAGTAGAAATAAAGAAAAATAAAATGACAGAAAACAGAGAAAGAAATTCATAAAGTAACAACTCTCTGAGCTCTCTCTCTCTCTCGCTCTCGCTCTCATAGCGCTTGGCTTCGGTCTTTCTGTAACTTCCAGCTTCTTCTATTTTTTACTTTTTTGTTTCCTTTTTTTTTTCCCTTTTGATTTCATGGATTGCAGCTTAAACAATCAAACTTCTCACGAACTCCCTTATATTCCTTCAAATATTTATTCTTTTACAATTCAAATTTGCATTGTTCTCGATGGTTTTAGTTTGAGTTAGATTTTTCTCGCGGCGGAAAATGTGAGTTGTATTTTAATTTTTGTTTAATTTGCCCTAATTTTGCTCCTTTTTTTTTTTTTTTTTTTTCTTCTTCTTCTTCTTCAGTTTAAACTTAAATTCGGAAATATGTATTTGAAAGAGGGCCGCTCTCTGCTGTTAAAATTGCATAAACCCTCAATTCCTTTTGTTCTCAGTTCAAACCCCAGTTTTGATTTTCAATCACAAAACAATACTCATAGTAAAGGTTCAGTTTTTATCAATGAATCTGAGGTATTGAAAAGGTTGAATAATGAAAAAGATATTATGATGGCATTGGATTATTTCAAATATATATCCAATTCCAACTGTTTCAAGCACACCCCTTCAACTTATAGAGCTATGATTGAAAAACTGGGGCTCAAAGGGCAAATAGATGCTGTGCAATATCTTCTTCAGCAAATGAAATTGGAAGGTATTGCTTGTTCAGAAGATTTGTTCATTAGTGTGATAAAATGTTATAGTCGAGTTGGGGCGTCCGAGCAGGCATTGGAGATGTTTTATAGGATTCGTGAGTTTGGTTGTGATCCAACGGTTAGGATTTACAATCATCTGTTGGATACATTGCTGTGTGAGGATAGGTTTCGTTTGATTACTCCGTTGTATGGCGATATGAAGAGAGATGGGTTGGAGCCTAATGTTTATACGTATAACATACTGTTGAAGGTGCTCTGCAAGAACAATAGCTTTAGTGGTGCTCGTAGGTTGCTTGAGGAGATGTCGAGTAAAGGGTGTGAGCCCGATGAAGTGAGCTACACGACTGTTGTGTCATTTTTGTGCAAAGATGGGAAGGTGGGAGAGGCTAGGGGTTTGGCTTTGAAGGTTGTTCCGTGTGTGCCTGTTTATAACGTGTTGATTGGGGGATATTGTCGAGAGGGGAAGATCAAGGTGGCGTTGGAGTTGTTGCACGAGATGGTGGATAGGGGTGTTAGGCCTAATGTTAGGACGTATAGTGTGGTCTTGAATTGCTTGTCTGATTCGGGTGATTTTGTGGGCGCATTTGCTATCTTGGCTAAGATGTTTGTTCGGGGGTGTGATCCGAATACTCAAACGTTTACTTCTTTGATAAAGGGCTTGTCGTTGAGAGGTAGATTTCTTGAGGCTCTTGATGTTTTAAGTCATATGTTGAGTGATGGGATTTTGCCGAATGAAATTACATTCAACACGCTCATTCACGGCTTCTGCTTGGGTGGGAATATGAGAGACGCGTTCTCTCTTCTTGATATAATGGAAGCGAATGGATGTTGTCCGAATGTGACAACGTATGCAACCCTAATCAACGGTTGTGCAAGAATCGGGGATTTGGTTGGCGCGTCTGAGGTGTGGAACAAGATGGTATCTTTAGGGTGTCGTCCCAATGTTGTGGCGTACACGAGCATGGTAGACGCGCTCTGCAGAAACTCCATGTTCGACCAAGCTTATGATCTTCTTGAAACGATGAAGAGAGACAATTGCTCTCCCAACACGGTTACTTTCAACCTTTTCATCAAAGGTTTATGTGCTAAAGGCCGAGTTGACTGGGCTATGGAGTTGTTCGATGAGATGGAGACACACGGCTGCATACCTAATGTGACCACGTACAACAAGCTCTTGGATGGCTTGTTCAAGGCTGGAGACGAGGGGCGTGCTTTTAAGCTCGTCTCTGCAATGGAAGAACGGGGCGTGAAGCTCAACACGGTCACTTACAACACTATTGTACACGGGTTATGCACGTGTGGGAAGCTTGAGGAGGCGTGGAAGCTAGTTGGGAGAATGGTGGTTGAGGGAGCGAAGCCCAATGATTTTACGTTGAATATACTCATCCACGGCTACTGCAAGCGAGGTATGCTCGAATCTGCAACCCAGATTTTGGAGACGATGAGGAAGATAGGGTGGCATCCGGATATTGTTGGTTATAGTAGCCTTATTTGTGGGGTGTGTGAGCATATTGATTTAGATGCAGCTAGTGTTTATATTGATAGAATGATAAGTGATGGGATTTCGCCTAATTTTTCAATTTGGAGTTTCTTGGTTAGAAGCTTGTTTAGTAGGATTGGAGTTGTTGAAGCAGCTCTAGATATGAATGATGTATTGGATAGCAATATACAAAGTTGAAATTTCCCTCTCTCTCTCTCTCATTTGATGAGGTATGTTTTCTTGTTTGTTTTTTATGTAGTTAGTGTTTCTTGATTATTTTTTCCCCAATGAAATCTGCTGCAGATTTGGTCTCTGTGTGTGTGTTTTGCAACATGAAGAGTCAAATTGAACAAATTTTGCTAAGCAAAAAAAAGATTGAACAAATTTTACCGAGGATATGTAATATGTACAGACAAAATAGCAAGTCTTTCTCATAATAAATACTTAAATTCCAAGGATTCGACATAAAAAAAAAAGACACATTTTCTTTTCATAAATCAAGTTTTCACACGATTTTAATTCATAGACGGAATTTAATGTCATGTCTCGTATTTTAAGGCATATATTCAATTTATAGTATTACATGTAATATTTGATATGCTTTGATAAAATAAGAGGACAAACAATCTATAACAAGCAATAAAACTAAATAAAAAATAGAGGAGAAATCATGGAAAATAAATACGAAGCAAGCCGCTGCAAGTACAGAACAAAAACATACTTTTTATGGCCCTCTGCCTCTCCAATTGAGTTTTCTCCTTTTCACCCCCCCCCCCCCTCTCTCTCTCTCACACACACACACACACGCGCAGAGACACACACATAGCTCGGAGCCTCGTTCTTTATCTGCTGCAAGCCTGCAATCGGAATCGATACTCGATATTCCTATTTTCTTCAAAGGTGGAATTTTTTAGCTCATTTATTCTCACTATAAACTTATCGCTGTTTCTGGTCCGATTATGGATTGCTTGCTTACCCTGTCCATTATATGGGTCTTCCTATTCTTTACGAAATTGAAAATTGAAAATGGAAAATTTTAATTTGGATTTCTTGATTTCAGCCCTTATATAATTAATGTTCTAGCATGTTATCTATATATATATCGATACTGCCTTATTCATATCTGCAGTTTGTGTATTTATTAATTCCTTATTCCCCAAATTAGATGTTGGCCTTCTCTCCATTTGAGATTGTAGGAGGATGAATGTAGGGATACATTTTTCAAAATTAATTCTTTGTGGTCAATGAAGGAGATGTTTTATGTTGCAGGAGTTTGTGATGTTTGGACAAATAGAGTGAAGAAGTGTGGTTTGAACGCCCTAATTTGGTTGGAGGGTGGATTGGAAAAGGGTCGATTTTGATGTCGTTGAGGATAAAAACAGTTGTAGACAAGTTTGTGCAGGAGCTGAAGGAGGCTCTAGATGCAGACATACAAGATAGGATCATGAAGGAGAGGGAGATGCAGAGTTACATTGAGGAACGCGAGCGTGAGGTTGCTGAGCGCGAAGCTGCTTGGAAGGCAGAACTCTCACGACGTGAGGTACTTGATTCACCCGTCTTGTTTGTGAAATTGTGATGGCTAGTTGTTGATTTTCTTGAAATGGCATTGTCTTGTTTGTGAAATGGGAGTAGCTAGTTGTTGATTTTCTTGAAATGGCATTGAATCAATTCGACGTTTCCTAAATATATAGCAGTTCTTGAATGTGTAGGAGATATGCCATTATGCCTATCCTAGAATTAGGGTTTACGAAGGGGTTTTTTGGTTGTATATTATTCATTCATTTATTGTGTGGAAAATATGAGGAATTAGTCCTAATCGGTGACATTTAGCAGCTTTAGATCAAATTTTATATATGTTTTCTTTGTGAATAGAGAACTTGAGTTGTGATCTAGATGGGAGTTTCTTTCTATGCCTCGTTTGGCTTATAGTATAGTTATCGTATGTAGAAAAGCAAACGAGATACATTTTCAATGGAAAACGGACTGATTTGAAAATTATGCCCACTAACCTTATATACATTCCCATACAACCATCGGTGAAGACAATCCTTTAGAGCTCGTTCCTTATGTTTTTGTCACATCTAACGTAACTATTGCTTGTATGTGGTGTCTTCTTTCTTCGTTGCTGGCCTTTTGGATGCTAATCTGCCTCTCTTACATAGCACTCGAGCAGCTTAGTTATGCAATAGGCAGTTGTAGAAAGTGAAAGCATTTACGCTTCACCCTTAGATGTCGTATCTTCTAATGGATGTTTGTATAAGAGACGTGGCTATTTTTCCATTCTCTCTTCCCTATGGAAGTTCCATTGGGTTATTATGTGCCTTCCCGTCAATTTTTACTACTAAAGTCATATCATTAGTAATGTGTCAAATTAAAGCCTATTGTTTTAGTGTCTTATGTCTTTTGAAAGATCCGTAACCATGGCTTTTATTAGTCTAAAACATGAATATACGATGTCCTGAACATAGCTGAACTTTCACATGTCTTCTAAGGGTGTTATCTGAACTTGGTTGAAACAACACACACACACACACACACACTGCTTTTAGCACCTATATCAGCATCTTTTGTCTTATTTCTGTTGGACTGTGGAGCCTGAAGGTACTGGACACCATAGCCCGATTTTTTGGGCCCATGTTTCTGGCCTAGGTGGAATCCTAATGGGTTGTAATATTTATAGCCGTTTTCCCTCTGTATCTGGAAATATAGTGACGGACGTAGTTACATATCGTAAGGAACTGAGTAAACAATTCTCTTGGTGCTTGCTATTGTTTTTCGTGATTTTTCTGCGTGTTATTTCCTATCAACTTCTCCCTTACACTCGTATTTTGACATTTTCTCGTATTCAGGCAGAGATTGCTAGGCAAGAAGCCCGGTTAAAGATGGAGAGGGAAAACCTGGAGAAAGAGAAGAGCGTACTGATGGGGACCGCATCAAATCAGGATAACCAAGACGGGGCTCTTGAAATAACCGTCAGTGGTGAAAAATATCGCTGCCTCAGGTTTGCAAAGGCGAAGAAGTGAGCCTCTCCTTCCGCATAGTGCGAGCATATTTTCATCGACTGTTTTCCCCGCTCTCTTTTATGCATCTTGGGTGATGCACGTTCATTAGTCATCCCAACGACGAGCTGTGTCGAAATTCCCCTTGGCAATGCAGGGAACAAGAATGGGGACTTGGGCTCTTAGACTTTCTAGTTTAGATGATGATTCATTGCTTTGTGGAAATTCTCTGATTACATTCTGTGTAAATATCAATTGATAAATCTTGGGCTCTTTCTTTCTAGTTTGTTAAAGAAATCAAAATTTGGTGTCATCTCAAAGATTGTGTCGTTTTTTTTTTTTTTTTTTTTCCTGG
Source organism: Monilaria moniliformis (assembly GCA_034509125.1). Classification (NCBI taxonomy): domain Eukaryota; kingdom Viridiplantae; phylum Streptophyta; class Magnoliopsida; order Caryophyllales; family Aizoaceae; genus Monilaria; species Monilaria moniliformis. The sequence continues at coordinate 23,190 of JAYDZE010422015.1, read as the reverse complement.
GTGAATGATCAATTATTTCTAAAGATTTCGTGATGGTAGAATCTAGTCTGGCTTCAAGCATTAACTATACTGCTACTATTAGACCAATGCGCGCACATTTTTTTTATTGATAGATATAACATACGTATTAATAATGTTATCTAACGTTTTGTCGCACATGTCGATAGTATTGAGCGTTGGAAATGATACACTAATTTTTTGAAGGAAATCATCGTAGCCTCAAATCAAAAACGGATTCGGACATGCAGTCACGGCGGCTGTGGTGCGACGGCCTGCCGCTACCACCGCAGAGAATGCGATGAAACTCATCATAGCCACTGTCTAGAAAACCGAAACCCAAATCAATTCTTAGCACAACCCACACAAAACTGGCCTCGGACAAACAATGACTCAAATGCCAAAAGAGGTGGCCCTTACCAAGAACCTACCTAAATCGTGTGGGAGAAACAGATGAAGCGGTTCAGACCAGGTACGAAATCGAAACTGGAGAGGGAGGAGTCACTGCCATGGCAGCAAACCCATGACCTTGACGTTCGGATTTGCCCCGCCTAGCTATGGCGACTGACCTTCTCCTTCAAACGGAACAAGAGAAAGAATCGAAAATATCGTCATATCCACTACCCATCAATCCCAAATCGAAAACCTAAACCCTCCAAATCGAACCAACATACTAGACTCGAAAATGAAAATCAAAGCTCATGGAGATACCGTACCAGAAACCAAATCTAAAAGGAAGATAAAAAATAAACTTAGATATGGAGTACAAGGCTCAACACCACCATAGAAAATTTGAGCACCACAAAGGAGAGAGAGAGATGTATATAGTGGGCATCAAATTTTATTTATCTCAGCTGTCTAACCAAATCCGAGGGGTGGGGATCGGTTAGGGAATCTGTGCTTTTCCTTAGGCTAAAGTAGAAATCTTGCTACTCGAGATGGACCGTGTTAAATAAATCTAGGCTTCACTTTTTCTTATCTAGTATAAAATACACTATAAGATTAAAGTTTTTTTTTTTTTTTAAATTCTCTAATTGGCCAATACTAGTCTACCAAAATGGATCTTAATATTCACTATGCATAATATTTATATTTTAGAAGCATACTTAATTTTTTAAAAATCAGATCGGTAAGCAAACTGACGAAGCTATCGGTTCATGGTTCAACCGGTGAACAAATATATATATTATACAAAAAATGTATATAATTATATATAATATATAATATATAATTGAATATATATTATATAAAAATTATTATATATTATATTAATGATAAAATATAATTAAAATTTAGTGAATGATAAAATGTAATTAAATATTCTATCCATCCCACAAAAGATGTTACACTTTTATATTTAAAAAAAAATTATATCCTAAACAACTTATTCTTCTATCTCATTATTAATAAATCCAATAATTTTTTCTCTCACATCATTAGTTTTTCTCTCATTATTATTATATCTAATAATTTTTCTCCCTCTACTTAAACACCATAAATAAGAGCTCTTATAATCCCATACCATCTACCAAGTGTGACATCTTTTTCGAAATGAAAGAAATATGTATTATATAAAAAATATTAAAATTAATTAGTAGTCATAAATTATATTATCAATTTTGAGTTTGTACTTTATTACTGTTTGATTAAATTATTTGCAGTTAAATGCATTGTGCTTTTTCTACTTCTAAAGTTGATAATTAATTTATACATATAATTTTAATGCACACCACATGCGTGTGCATTAAAAATAACAACTAATGAATTTGCCAAGACCCACATGCGTGCTTGTAAATTTGTAATTTTGAAATGGGGCGTGGTAATTACTAAAAGTTGAGAGGAGCAAAATGTAAATAAAGAAAATGTACGTGGGTTTGGTTTCAGTACTTTGAAACAAACTGAGTTTGACTGTTTGATTTGCTGACTGTTCTTGTTATCGGTGGGCTCCACCTAGATCGAGAAGAAGAGAATCAGAGAGAGAGAGGAGAGAGATAGAGATAGAGAGAGAGAGGGGGAGAGATATAGAGACACTGCGCTGCGCCTATCCATTTCTCTCGCCGGGTTTATGTTTCGTTTTTCATCGCAATTCAATTGGGTTTCCCCTCTTGTTTTGCTGCTTGTGTTTTCGGAACCTCTCTTCTGCTGGTAAGTTTCTGTTGGATTTTTACCATTTCTGTTGATTTTATAGCTTTTCAATTTTGGAATTTAGGTGTTATTCAATGGTATTTTGAGAATTTTGGATTGGGGGTTTGGGGGGAGGGGGTGGAGCATTTGAATATAAGGTTAGGGAAATAGCCAGAAATGAAATTGGGGCTTTTGAGATGTTTAACTGATAGAGGTTTGATTTTTGTGTGGAATTTACTTATGTGATTTTCCTGAGCATTATTGACATAATTGTTATCTGATATTATTGGGATAGATTTTCAGTTGAAGATGGTTAGTGTGTGGCTGTGATTGGTATTCTGGATATTTCACACATGAGCAATTATTCTTATGTTTTTTCATTTGATGAAATGATGATATTGCCAGAAAGGAGATGAGTCTATCACTTGCAGTTTTAAGTAACCCTAGAAGCTTATTCTTGATGTTGGTTTAAGTAATGAGGCGACGATTGATTTTGTGTTTTAGGCCTTGACAGTGTAAATCTGTTGATAGTTGTAACTACCCTTTTTTCGTGCCATTTCAATTCAGGCTTCTTCAGAAGAATCAGAGGATGTTGTTGTTGTAATAGGATCGAATTGCTAAGCTGTCAATTCGGCCTCAACCTTTTTTTGCAAGAATTCGGCTATGCACTTTTTTGTGACCATTTATGACCCCATTTTCTTGTTGACAATTAATATTTCCTTAAATTAATAGTTTACCTACTTTTCCAGCTTCTTTTGTTTTCATTAGATTTACCTATCAATGTTAGTACTGCCACTCGTATAATTAAATTTCCCCTATTTATCTTGTCACAGATTTTCATCTGAATTCCATTTAGCAATGAGCTTAATTTGACTCAAGTGTCATATCTCACCGAGAGCTATAGCCTGTAAACATTACATTTGTGATGGCTAGAAAGGAAAAAAAAAGAGAGAATGGGTTGGATCAGCGGCCACGAAACCGTAAACCAGAAGTTTCGGATCCTGCCACTTCGCCTTTGGTCACCAAGGATGGAGGGAACACAAACAATGAAGAGATGAAGTTGGGCAAGGAACTTCCTAATGGTACCCATTCCGTGCATTTCACAATGAGCACTAATGATGTGGATCATGCTCAGGATGGGAAGAATGCTAAGAAAAAATCTAGGAAGTCTCAATGTAGAGTTAGAAAAGGCGTGGATGAGACTGTTACCGGACCTGCAGTATCGTCTAAAGATAATATTGAAGTGGAAAAGAGTGGTATGTCTACAGCTGAAGTTTCGAATGTAGGAGATGGAAGTGACATACCCCATAATGATTTCAATAATGTTAACTGTTTTGATGATTCGGTGAGTGGCCTCGATAGAGAAGAAAGGCTGGGAAATGTGGAGTACCCTGAAACGGAAGTTTTTAAATTCATAAGGACTGCAGCGCTTTCAGTGGCACGGTCATCTGCCGACTGGGTAGAGAGGCACAAGCCCACCTTTGCTGCTCTAAAGTTTGACATATTAAATGGCCGTGATCACGTCAGGATGAAGATTCAGCTTGCAAAACCTGTCGTATTCAGGTGGATTAGGCATATAGGGAATATAATGCTTCTTGTCTTTATGGTTTGGTTGGACTGCACTGTAAGGGGCATCGGTTCTTTTCTGCGCATGGGAACAACGTCGTTTTTCTTGATACTATGGTGTAGTGTTCTTTCAGTGATTGCCATGGCTGGCATTGGCAAGGTTCTACTTATGATGGTATGTCATTTATATCTTCGGTAAAGGGTTTAGTTTATATCATAATACCTTGTGATGTTATATATGGCATTTCTTCCATCTTCTCTTGGAATTTGTGAGATCCTTTGTGTAGCTTCATTTCATTTTATGAAAAAATTAAACTCTTTCGCTACTTACCAGTAGCTGGACAATTTGGTGTCAAGAGTATCATATCCAACTCGTATCTTTGTGTGATACGTTATGCTCAATTTATGTTCTTTTTCTCTCTGCACATCCCGGGTGATGTAGGTAGTAGCTGCTGCAGTCGGACTATTTCTTGGCTTCACACTTGCAATTGTATTGTCTGGCCTCATTGGAATAATCTTTCTATGGTTTTACGGGAGCTTTTGGACTACAGGGCTCATTATATTTCTTGGAGGTGAGTCTCTTCTGAAATGCATAATAAATTATAAGTGTTCCTATCTTCGTGTCGAATTTTTTATCTTGAGTAATACTCATACTGAGACTTGTCAAATTTCAGGACTGGCACTCATGACAACTCATGATCGCCTTGCTCTCTTCATTACTAGCATGTATTCGATATACTGTGCCTGGAATTACGTTGGATGGTTAGGTTTAGTTTTGGGGTTGAACTTATCATTTATATCAAGCGACGCTCTGCTGTTTTTCTTGAGGAATATCATTAACGAGCAAGGAACACCACATAGCAATCCAGAACAAACAACTGGATTTCAAGGCCAAAAGCCTTTTCATCCTAATGAGTCCGTACCAACTGACAACGGTTCTGGTGGTCACCGGGCTGATCGTAGCCCGGGAATGCCTTCAACCAGTGGGTCTGATTCTGAAATGACATCCGAAGATGAAGTTGTCCGGTTGCTGAATTGTGCAGATCATTACGCTGCCTTGGGCTTGTCTCGATTTGAAAATATTGATGTAGCAATTATCAAGAGGGAGTACCGGAAGAAGGTTAATGTCTTCATAACTTTATATTGTTGGTTAAAGGAGTGCTTATCCAGTGGATATAACTGTTGTTCGTTGTCAGGCAATGCTTGTTCATCCTGATAAAAATATGGGCGACGAGAGAGCTGCGGAAGCTTTCAAGAAACTTCAGAATGCTTACGAGGTCCCTCCACCCCTCTCTCTCTCTCTCAGTTAAGCTTTGTATTATATTTGAAAAGTTCACATCGCGATTGATGATACTTGAGACGGGATTTGTTTCCACAGGTTTTACTAGATTCTTTCAAGAGAAAAGAATATGATGATGAGTTAAGAAGGGAAGAGCTATTGAATTATTTCCGCAAATTCCAGAATACGTCTCCTCAGGTTCGAACTATCTCTTTTTTTCTACTACGCTGTCACACGCTTAGGAATATTCTGTCTCTGCTTATTTTATGGCCTACCATGCTTTTTTTTGAATGATTAAGTTGGGCTTTGTTTCCTGTGCTGGACTTGTTTGCCAATTTCAGCTCCCGAAACGGAGACACTTAATTTGATCCTTTGTTTAATCTTGATTTATCCTTTTCCCAGAACCAAGGGCACAGCTTGTTTAAGTCCAGGTTTGCTCGCCCAGAAAACGGAGAGCAACCACTCGGAGAGTCTCGGCACATTGCTTGCAGAGAGTGTGGTCATTTCCATCTTTGGGTTTTTACCAACAAACCAAAAGTTAAAGCCAGATGGTGTCAGGTAACTCTCCTCCCCCCCCACCACTCGTGGATCCGGCTTAGCTAAATCGGTCCAATTATTTGAAGTCACCAAAAATCAAGCTAATGTTGAGTTGGATGCTATTTCTGATGGCGTATTGAAGGAATGCAAAGATTTTCATCAGGCAAAAGATGGGGATGGGTGGGTCGAGCAATCTTCACAACCCTTCTTCTTTGGCATGCTGCAGCAGGTGAGTGCACCAAAAACCATGATAAGAAAACACGCCCTCGTTCAAATACTGGGACTGACCTTTCTAATAACTTGTTTAGGTCGAAGCTCCGTCTGCGTATGTTTGTGCTGGTGGCAAGGTATATGATGCAACAGAATGGTACATTTGTCAGGTAATGCCTCGGTTTTCCTCTTGCTGACAATGGTGATTCGGTTGAAGCCTCTGCAATTTACACCTCTTTCTCTCGATTTTGGCAGGGAATGAGGTGCCCCGTCAACACCCACAAACCGAGCTTCCACGTGAACACCAGCGTGGTATCCAAGAATGCCCAAGCAAAAGGGAACGTCCCTGGGCAACGGGGTGGGATGCCAGCACCCAACATGGAAGAGACGATGACAGAGGAGGAATTCTTTGAGTGGTTACAGAGCGCGATGCAGAGTGGGATGTTTGAGAATTTCGGCGGCAGCACATCCGAGAGCCCTTCCTGGTCGAACCCCAAGAGTGGCGGCGGCGGTAGCAACAGCAACGGCAACAGCAAGAGAAAGAAAAAGGGGAAGAAGGCATGGTGAGCATAGAATGGTATATTCTTCTTGTTAAGTAGTGCTAATTGTATACTGGAGAGATGAGTGTATACCGTGCAATCGATTGTATTGCATATTTCTCCACGAATGCCCATCAAAATTTCTTGAAAAAAAATGGGCATGGAAATAAACTTTCATAGCCATAGGTAGTGGCTTAAAATTTTGCTTGTGCCTTGAGATTTTCTTTTTTAAATCGTTGGAGTAGTTTTATGTGAAGAAAATTTTGTTGTAGTATGAAACGGTCTTGTAGATGTTATGCTTAATGATCTACATTTACTTCAAGGGTTTGTTATCTTTGGTTGCAAATTTATTATAAAAAAAGAAATTAAAAAAATGGGAAAGTTTTATTGCATTTTAGGCGTCTTCACTTTTTATCCCATATTTTTCAGGGCAGAAAATATGGGAAAGGGAGAAAATGTTATCATATCAATATTTCACTAACTATGAATTGGAGTGAGGAAGGGAAATGGACTGCTTGAAAGAAGAAAAATATTGAGGTCGAATTAGAAATATATAATCAAGAATACATAATAGAAAATATTATTGTTTGTGCCTGGACTGTGAAGCAATTAAATTGTAATTTCTCTAGCCAAAATAATAAGGTATGAAATATTACAATTGTTTTCATAGGCTAAGATATTTCTAAGAAAAGCATAACTGAATTGCTATTTCCCATAGGTTGTCGACACATTTTTTATAAAAGCCGAAAATATCTGGATATAAACTAACGACTAACCCAATATATAAACTATCTTTTCACAGTCTAAAAATTACATGAATACACAATTTTGTGGCATAAAGTGGCTTACAATATGACTAGAGTTGTGTTCATCAATCATATTTCAATAACTTGAGCTCCATGAATGCTTCCATTGATCTCCATTGCCAAGCAAGAAGTTCTTTATAAACGCGCGTTTCTACGACGATATTCAAACAGCATACGAGATGACCTTTCAATCATGAGATCCACAAATCTGGTGGGCTTATACATCTACAGTGAGTGGCTCGAGAACCAAATCATCGAGCTCTGCACGACGTTTCGCTTTCTTCATGAGTGGGAGAGGCCGAAGCATGTAGCGTGAGAAACGGCTCAATGGATCCTGCAAACCTTCCATCTCGTAGTGCCCGAACCGCCAATCCCTCTTGATGAACGGCCGGAATATCGGTTTGTCAAGACCTCCTACAGAGAGAACTATAAGCACTCTAGATTCTAGAGAGTGGTGATGAAGCATAGCTCAATTGGTAAGATATTTCTGATCCAACCAAAAGGTCAGGAGTTTAAATAACCCAGTGTGCATGATTGTGGGTGTGTTTGAGTTGTAACTAAAAAAAAAAAAAGATTCTCGAGAGAGAGATGTAAGGTATTACCAGCATACATGAGGCCATGTTTGTTGACGGCCCGGTAAAACGGCCTCGTTTTCCCCTCTCTAGCGGCCGTCTGAAGCTCGTTCCACGCTCGTGCTCTATCCAGTCGTGTTACCACGCCCGACTTCACAACCTGCAACCGGAAAAATCAAGCAAACTCTCGATTCCTTTCCTAACACAAGCAAACGAATAACTCTTCCTACCTTCGAAAACAGATGATAAGATGGGCGTGGAATTCGCGCAAGATTGTTCATCCGGTCGACAGCAACCAATCCGAACTTGGGGCCATACCCGTCAGCCCATTCCCAGTTGTCGGATATGGTCCAGAACAAGTAGCCAAGAACAGGCACACCCTAAACGAATGTCACACGTTAACCACTTAAGCTTTCCAAGCTACGAATTAAGAATTTGAGGTACGAACCATTAGCATTGCGGCATAGGTCGCCAAGAGATGTTCGAGCATGTACGGGCGCCTGATCAGATCAGTGGCATCTGACACACCGTTTTCTGATATGATAAACGATAAGCCTAGATGTTTATATCTCTCGTGGAAATGCAGTAGCACGCGAAACAGCCCATCAGGGTACACACCGCGTCCTGATTCACTATATTCGTCCGTTTCCACCAGTTTCAGTCCAGCACCGATAACAACTTCCTGCTCAATCGAATCAAACTATTATATTTCATTGGGTTGATTATAGTTTATGGCCTGCCCTTTGAGACAAGTTACAAAAATAGTCCAAACTTCGAAATACTGCAAAACTGGCCTGACATTTGAATGTGAGTTGCAAATATGGCCCAAGCTACATTTTCAGACTGAAAATTCTGATGTGGACGACCCGAATCCAATGAGGATATTCTGATTTATTTTGTAAACTATGTGAAAAATATATTTTCCACTTGAGCATCAAAACGATGTTTTGATGTTTCCGAAGCATCAAAATGATACTGTTTTGATGTTGAAGTGGACAAAATAAATCATAATAGCCAATTGAATTCAGGCCTTCAACATTGAAACTTTTAGTCTGAAAATGTAGGCTTTGGGCAATATTTACAACTCATCCCAAAGGCCAAGCCATAAGCTAGAATTAACCCTATTTTATCAAAAGAATTAGGATTATGACAGCAATATTAAACCATAGTTCGTTCATATCTACCTGCCCGTAGTAGTTTATCCCGATGTAATCCAATTTGTCGGAAATGCTATCCATAAACGGAAACATGGTTAACGAATTAGCAACTGAAACAGCAGCAATGTCGAAAAGCCCATAAGGCCGCATAAATGAGACATGGTGCGCTACTCCAACAATGGCAGTCGAGCTCACACTGAAGCAGAGAAATATAATCAATAACTCATCCATGAATAGATTTAGAAGATCATCAAGATCTAAACCTTTTCTCGTGGATATAATCATAGGCCTTCGAGTGCGCTACTGCAATCCAATTCATGGCTACGTTGAAAACACCGGTAGGCAGCGCAGAAGTGGCAGCCTCGAGCATGTCGGGATTACCACCAGGCCAAGAGCCAGCGCAGTACGTAAGCATACAAAAAACGTGTGGCTCGTTAAATGTCACCCAGTAGTCAACCAGATCCAACACAGAATCAACAACAACCCTGTGAAATAGAAGAGGCACAGATGAGTTCTTAACTCGCGATGTGAATGCACGATTCTTAACTTTATCGAGTAAATAAACTCATCAAAACACAAGAATCTCAATCAAGAACGGATATTTATATAATAGAAGCCTAAAATACTATCCTTAAACTAAGGTTCCGACAGGTAATATGAATGTTTGGTCGCTTAGATTTAGAGATGTGGAAAAAAATTAAATGAAAAAGACGAAGATGCAACCAGAAGCACCTTGTAAATTCTAAAAAATAATCCACAGTTTTCTCGAGCTTCCACCCTCCATACTCCGCTGCCCACGGAGGCAAAGAATGATGGAACAATGTCAACATGACTTTCATCCCATACGAATGAACTCTGTTGATGATCCATTTATATCGCTCTAACGCTGCAAAGTTGGTCTAACGAAAGATTGATAGATCAATCAATTTGATATATTCCACAATGTAATCGAATCTTGAATTACAAAATGTCCATATTTACACAAATCTTGCAATATGTATAAAAGTATCACACATCAAAACTAACATTTTATCGCCTTGCACTAGCCTAGATGTTACCAAATAGAAGGCCATGCGTAATCCACTAATTCTAGAAAACACACTTACAGTTGATGTAGTACCATTCACCGGCTCCTCAGGCATGATCCTCGTCCAATCTATTCCCATTCGGAAAACTTGAACTCCCGTATCTTTAGCCAGTTTTAGCTCCGTATCAGGATCAGACCAAAATCTCAACCTCTCCTCCCTGAAATGTTTGTTAAGATTATACATTAATTTGCAAAATTTCAATCTTTATAAAATGCAGAAGATCCTCATCCATATTGAACATCATTGGAGAAGGATTGAACTCTTATAATACACCTAAACGTTGCGTGAAAATGTGTATGGCTCTTACGGGTGTGGAACGTTATGCCAGGCTGCAACAGTATGATGACATTCTTCACTCGATTTAGGTTCTTGAATTTCTTCTTCTTCTTCTTCATCATATTTCTCGAATCCTCGGATTTTTGCTTCCATTGCTATCCTGAGTTTCTTCTTTCTCTTCATGCTCCTACTCGCCCCTCTGGAAAGCATCGCCTGCTGAGCACCACCGTCTCCCACAGCTGATCCCATGATCGCATCAGCTGGTTCGCTGCCCTTTTTCGACTCTGGTTGATCACACGGCGTTTCTTCTGCAAACTGAAGCCAAGCATCGTTGAGCCTGTCCTCAACATGTGCGGGTGCCGTAGCTAATCCAAAAAAGAACCCTTTTTCCCCTTCTGCAGAAATCATAACAGCTTTTCTTAAATAAAACAAATGCTGATCAATTCACTCTACAAGAATGAGCAATTGCATTTCCCTCTCCAAAATCAAATCAATCTTCTAATCAGTACTAACACAAACACATTTGTACATAAACTATGGCCCCTTTTCATGATTTTACACAAGTAATACACATGATGATCTTGCCCATCTCTTCGATTGCAGCCCTCTTACAACTCGAATTTGCATCATCTACGAAGAAAAGTTGAAGAAATCCAACCTCCTCAACACTCTCACCGGAATATGAAGTCACTATCTCGTAGAAAATAATCACACCACATAAACTCTCTCTCTCTCTCTCTCTCTCACATCAAAGACATGAATTTCACAACTCCGATCCCTACAAATTCCAAATATCTATTACAAATTTGTTCAATCAACCAAGTTTTCAAGATACAATATCATCATCATCCAATGAGAGAGTCATATCATCATGTGACAATCAAATGGGAGCCAACATTTCTCACTATCTTAACTAAACCTTCAAGAAATCCCCAATTCACCTGTAAAATCAATTAAGCTAACTCAAGAGAACAAAACATCATTCATCCTTGCATTCCCCTAGCCATTATCTCTTTGTCCCATAATATTAGTTAACAGTACTCAAATTATTTCAACATAAAAGATTTTTTTTAAGGAAAAAATCTGAAAACGTAAAGATGAAGACAAGCATATACATACCTGAAGTAGGATTTATGTTAAATTCGGCAAGAATATCGGCAGACTCATCGATTGGCGACTCGAACGGCGCCAAATTCTTCCGTTTGAAGCGCGAGAAGGAGAGGGCGTTGGCGGCGACGGTGACGGAGACCAAAACTCCGGCGAGTTTCGTCGCCGTGAAGAAGAGCGTCGTCAGCGTCATTTCATCGAATGGGTGGCGTCCGTGGTCGGATTAGAGTGGGGCGCATTTTGAGGTACCCAGAGCGGCCACGTGGCACGCAGCTGATGTGGAACTTCTAGAATATGATCAAGGTACAGATAGAGCTTGTGGTATAACTCATCTGAAAAAAAAAAGTTGCATTTTCATTGAATTTTCTAAATTAACAGGGAAGTAATGGCAAAATAGAAAAGGAAAACATAGGCCTTTTCAAGGTGACATGATGATGATGATGATGGAGGAGTAAGCAATTTGGCATAAAAATAGATTTTATTTGACTTCATTTTTAAATATTAATATTTTATATATTCTTGATTAAATTCAATGAAAGTTTATTTATTAAGTTTTTAGAATCAATCTTGATTTCACTGTAAAATACAAAAAATTAAGTTACCAAATGCATCAATTATGTTCGATTTATAGTCATGTGAAAGATGTTAATGCGAGATTAAAATATTATGATAGTATGGAGCTTGAATGTTTTAGATGGTGACTGATTGCTTAAGATGGTATCAAGGCATAGACTTAAATAGGGCATTGATTGAACAAATCTTATTTCAAAATAATTAAAAGTAGAATAAAAATTTGGCATTGTTGTTGCTGCTGATTTTAAAAGAACCAAATCAAACAATTTTTAAAATTCATGACATAAAATAAGTTGAAGGTGAGACTATAAATTGAATTTTTTTGAAAATTCATACTATAAATTATAATTAACTATTTATTATTTAATAGTTAAGAACAAAATAAAATGAGAGTTTTAATTTTATTTTTTATTTGTATTTTAAAAATAATTTTCTTTCTATTTATTTTCTAGAGAAATGATTTCTTCATGGAGAAATAGCTGAACAATTAGGATATCGATGATAATCTTGGGCCAACTATTGAACCATTTAGGCTATTGATTATAAGATTGGCCTAAATCGAAGCCCATCTAACAATGGGTCAATTTGAGCAGGCTAAATATTTAATTTAAAATGAGGCCATTGGTTATATGAAACCCAATGTAAGAATTTTCATAAAAAACCTGAGTTAGTCTCGTGTTTTGATTTGTCAGCATACCATCAACAAATCCCCAAAATATTAAGACTTCATTTGGAATCACGTAACTTAAGACTTGTATTTGGTACCATAAAAATATTTAGATTTGAAATTGAATTCCAATTTCAAATTCATTCAATTCCACAATTTGAATTTTATAGCTAAAGTAAATATTCGAAAATCCAAATAAATATAAAATTGAGTACTCCTCAAATACACACTACACACACAATACACAATACACACAATATACATACTGCAAGCACAATACACATATTGCACACACACACACAATACACACACTACTCACACACATTGCACACACGCGCACACACAACCAACACACGAAATTACACACACAACAAATACATAGTACACACGACAACATCGCACACATGATACACACACTGCACAGACACACAACACATATAACAAACACACATGACACACACACAATACGTACACTTGCACACACAACTTAAAATATATTAAAAATTTATATAAAATTATATAATGCATATAAATAAATAAATTATTCAACTAAAAGTGAATTCTAGATCTTGGTTAATTTTTTTGACTTACCAAACAAAAGATTTAAAATTATAGAATATCATAATTTCAAATTAAATTTCATATAATTATAAATCAAAATCCATTCCAAATCTATTTTACCAAACTCATTCTAAATGAATTGAAAAACTTCATTCATTCTCAACTCAATATACGAAAATTCCTGCTACATTATGGTATCTCATTTTCCCACAACAATAGAGAGATGGAGAAACCAAAACAAAACGAAAATCAATTTTAATTACAGCTTAGACCTCTAAATTACTTTCCTTCCTAGCATGGCATTATTTTCAAAGTAATTGATAAAATACTTCAAAATATGACTCTCTGCTTTTGTAGAGGATATGATATATTTCAAGGCTGTCAAAATACGATACTAGTGAATTTTTTACAAATCTAGCAATAGTAATCTTTTTTCTTTTTTCTTTTTTTGCAGCAAAAACAGCCATACCCTATTTTCCGACAACTGCAAAAATACCACGATAACATTTTTCCCACTCTCACCAGAAATCTTCAAGAAACACAAAAACTGTTGAATAGTAAAAATGAATCACCGAAAATTTTAAGATACATCTATTTTGCTATAAAAATAATATTATTATAATACATATAACATGGCTAAAATTAAAATTGAACCACCAATTTGAAAAATCAAATTCATAGTCAAACCAAAACCTAGTAAAATGTGAAACCAAGTATTTTTTAATTTTCATTTTATTTTATTTTCGGAGTGGTCCATCTCAATTGAAGTAAGTTATAATGATTACTTGGGCTCAGAAAATTCTGTGGTTGAAAGATACTGTTCACCCAATAAGTGTCAACTGCACTGATCCATCATTTTCAGAATAAATTCTTTTCATCCAAAATTCCATCAATTGGGCATTTATTACTGTGTTTCTGACTCATCTTGGCCTCCCCTCCCCTTTCAAAATTTCATCTTTTAAATTCCCTCATCAATGTTTCTCAATCACCATTTTTGGAACCATTCAATTTTTCACTAATTCGATGTCTTTTTTTCTGCCAAAATTATTAAAGCCCCCCTCCAACTTTTTGACAGTTCTAGATAATCCAACTTTCACTTTTCTTTGGCATTTACTATTTTATAAAATATTAATTATTTCGGCAGCTAATTTATCTTTTGCTAAAAACATTTAATACATTTTAAATGCATATGCTTTTTTATATAGATAACTGTCTCTAAAATCATGAAGAAAATGTTAATTTTTGTTTGTCCCGTACTTTTCAAAATTTAAATATTAGATCACAAAGTTTAAAAAATTCTCAGTTATTTCATTTGACTAAAATTATCTCATCTTACCAAATTAGGGATAAATTAAAACTGAGTTGGCAGACCAAAAAATATACGTAGAATACACGGTCGGTTAACAAAACGACATAGTATTATGAGGCTTAAGACATCGAGTGTGACTACACTTCTCGAATCATCAATTACCCATCTCCGGCGATATTATGTGCCGTAAGGTTTGGGGATTCAAATGAGACAATTGAGAATTTTTAAAACTTTATGTATTGTCATTTAAATTTCCAAAAATACAAGACAAACTAAAATTAGTCTATGTTTTGTGATTTTACATGTAGTTATCCATTTTTTTACACAAAATTGTAGCTTGATTTTAGGGGGTGAGCGACTGCGTTTGCGGTTCTGAGTGCTAATAATAGGTAATATGGTTGGGTCGTTTCTGTACAATGATGAACGATATTAATTTAGTGATGTAAATGCGGTGTTTCAAATTTGAGATTTTAAAATTTTGAATAATTGAAACTTATTTTTAATAAATCTTGTGGTATGCTATTCTGATGTGTTGATAATTTTGTTGACATAATATCATACAGTATAACGAGATGGAATTGGATAAGTATATCCACTTTTTAAATTTTTATTGGGAATCATCTTTTCTCAAATAAGTTGATGAGAGAGAATGTTGTAAGAATAGCAATTTATAAATAGACAAAGGCTTAATTTTAATTTTTAAATTATCATTTAATTGAATTTGCTTCAAATGTTACAATTATGGCGCAATCTTTTAATTTGTTATAATTTTAGCACTCCATTTTTTTATTTTATTTTTTGCAGCGAATATCATCCAACGCCTCAATCACTAAGTTTACAAGAATGTTATGTTCTGATTCACAATTTCACATAACATGTTCACAGATAACTAACTCATCTCTCTTTTTTTCTTTTCTTTTATTTTCTTTTTTAATTCCAACGCCCAAATTTAAGTATGCTATGACTGAACCGTATTTTTATATAACAATCATTATATATATAGCCCAAATTAGAGAGGACCACACAGGCACCATTAATATGCTAATTCAAAGCTTGGGAAGATGTTTGTTGACATTACCAATTGGGTTCATTGCTTAGTCACAAGAAATTATAGTCTTTAATTAGGGCAATATTTTGGCTTTGAATGAATTTTCTACCACCATGTTGAAACCTAACAAAAAGAACAAAAAGACAAGTTATGATACACAAAATCTTGTTTCTTATGATCACTTGTCCTTATAGCATAGACATTGAAATCAAAATTTTGATGCTCTTGCCCTCTCAAATTGCACAAATGAGTAAAATGTCACAATCCATGTTAAAAGAAAAAAATGAAATAATCATTGAGAAGGGGGAAGCATGAGAGGAAAAAGTTATGCTTTCACAATTACTAAATTGAGGTTTCATACTCATGTAATATCCTTGATGTTGTTGGTCATTGGATTCAAAGTCACATTTCTACTAGATAAATATCTGAAGGTAGAGATTTTGTTAACTTGTCCCTCTCTCTATCTCACTCATACTCATGGGCATTGTTAAATTTGGCTTTGAGTAGTTAAAAATTAAATTTTCTATAATGATTTTATCCATATCATCAAAATGAATGTTATACCACTTTTATTCTGTATAGAAAATATTGGAATTTGATGTGTTGTGGTTCAAGTCTTCTGTCCTATAATTTTTCGTATCCTACCATATCCTACTGTTTATTTTTTACTATTTTAATAATATTATTATAATAGTTAAAAATATTATTCTAATTAACATTTACTACAATTTGGGTCAGGGCGGACACACGAAAAAGATGGGATAACCATGAGTTCCAATTGATATTAAATCAAACCAAAACAAGTTATTATAATTAACCACCCAACAACTGGTATAAAAAAAATAAAAAATTCTGTTTTGTCTCTAAACAACTTCAGTGGATCTACTTGTATCATTCGGCTCCTCATGAAAAAAAAAATCGAAAAAAATGATTAGCTTTTTATTTTTTGAAAATATCTTAAAAAATGACTAGTTAGAACTTTATTAATTTATCAATGAAATGTCGCAATGTAAGGATTGAATCTAATTCTATTAATTTCTTGAAAGCTTGGATTTGTCAAGCATGGGTGGTATCTTTTTGACATACCCAAAATTACAAAAAAAAAATGGTGTAAAATTGTGATCCTAAGTGTCAAATTTAAATTATGTGGAACAAATATTTATTGACTCATTTGATTAAATACTATAGAATATAGACATTTGTTAGGGACAAAAAACTCCTTATGAAAGGCTGCTTTCGCATTAAAAGCGCCAAGGTTCGTGACAATTATTATTAGCATTCACATTCCATTCCATTCCATTCCATTTGTAGCCTTCATGCCCCTACCTAATATGGATAACAATTGTAGCATTCAAATGAGATCAAATAAATGCAATAAAATAATGAGATGAAATAAATGAGTGAAGACGGCTGGAATTTAATTCGTTATTAATAAAACGACAACTCACACACATATACAGGGAATTGTACAAAATAAATGCAATAAAAGATTGAGATATAATAAATGAGTGAAGACGGCAAAAAATTAATTCGTTTCTTATAAAAACGACGACTAAACATATATGGGAAATAATAGGTGAGAATGATAAATCAATATGAAAATTAAGAATGGTTTACAAATACAAATTGTGTAATATATAAGCACGTCGAATTTCATGCATAAGAAATTCGCAAATAAGAACCTGAGTTCAAATCACATTAGTGGTAAATTATTTGTGAATTTCTTATGTATGAAATTTACTATATTTATACATATGTAATTCATATTTATGCATCATTATTCCCACGTTAAATACAATACTCACCAAAGAACAAAATGTCAACATTTTGTTTTTTCATTATACTGATCATAAATCAAGGCCATATGTTTTGAAGAATTTATAATTTCTTTGAGATATTTGAAAAGAGTTCAACGTGCTCGAACACTCTCCAGCGTGCTTGAGCAACGTGCTCAACAAATCGCATCAGCGTGTTCGGGTTGCTGAGCACGCAGCAACGTGCTTAACGCATGTTGGTGCGGTTGCTCTAAGTTTTCTAAAAATGTAGCTTTGAAGTTTTTTTTTTTTTTTTTGAAAAACTTATAAAAAAATATTATTTGTTTTTTAAGATTTAGATATAAAATGACACTGATCCATTGTGATTGCAAAATTGTTATATACCGACACGTTAAAAACTTCATAATTTCAAACAAATTTCTAGCACGGCAATAACGTACGTACTAATAAGATCTTCACCCTTCTCATAATTTAATGTTATGACAACGTATGCTGTTATGAGATGGAGAGATAAAAGAGGAAATATAAATATAAATATAAATATAAATATAAATATATATGGGTCAGAAAGGGCAGAAGGGGATGGCCATCAAAAAGGCAATAGGAGTCAACTACCACCAAACTAGTCAACAAGCAAACACTAATTCACATGCATGCACCTTTCCTTTATCACTTATCTTTATATTTTTATTGGGGATTTTTTTTGATTTATGGTTACCATCCATCATAATTGCATTTTGACTCAAGAATATCATGAATTACTTTGTAAATAACTTTAAGATCTATAAGATACTTAACAACCATTACAATGTATGTCTATTTCTCATCTAATTTAGAATCTTTCTTGAGGGAACTAGCAAATAGCAATGGTTTTCCTAACATTAGATTTTAATAATAACTTTTAATTTATATAGATTTTATTTGGAATTTGTAATGGAAAATATATTATAATGCAAAACAAAATTATATATACTTGTCAAAATCGGAGACAGATCCAACAAGAAACACAAAAATAATCAAATAAACAACCAAATATATGATATACTAAAAAACAGAATCAAATACATGAAAGTTATCCCATAAAATGATCTTTGTTATAATAACAAAATAAAGTACAATTTAAATTATGAAATCCATTTATATATTTGTAAAGTTTGACTGTCTTAGGAAAGTGTGATATTAAAAAATGGTTGGGCATAGGTTGCATTTCCCAAACCTTTAATTCCCCCACAAACCCTAAATTTTATAAACACTAAAAACAAGTGAATCATTAATTAACCCCAACATATAGTCTCTTTATATTCTTGTTTTTGGTTCTTCTCCAGTCCCTAATTTAATTGAATTTTATCATTTAATCTCATGCTTTATTGGAAAATCTAATAGAAATAGTGTGACATTGAGTTTGGGAAGTTAGGGTTAAATTTTTACAAAACGCATATGTGCCTTAATAAGTTTGATATTTAATATTCCTATAAAAGAAATAACATCAATCCTTACTATATCAGTTGGAGTTGGACCTCCTTTTGAAATAAACAATTTCACAGAATTACGACTTTTACTAGGAAGTCTTTTTGGACGAGGTTTCAGCTCTTCTCTTTCCTTTAACTGCGCTCGCCCGGGCAGCGTGTGGAGCCGTCACGTCTCCCTTACTTCTCTTTTCGCCTTCTTTCTGGACCACCGGTCAGCTCCTTTGGGCAGCCCACTGGCTGCCCATAAAAACCCCACTCTCCCCCCCTTACCTTTTTCATTCACATTCCTTCCATCATTGCCTCTTTCTCTCTCCCTCTATCTCTCTCTCTCTCTCCTCACTGTGTGTTGTGTGTGCACTTTTTTTCCATGGGAGAGAGGGAAAAGACTGCAGAGCAGAAAGCAAGCCTGGAGCTTGCTCAACTATCAGGTAATGCAAAAACACTCAGACACACACGCGCAAACACATACACATACAAAATGTGACTATATTTTAATTTGATTTAATTTAATTTGCTTTTGCATGACCCTTTTCTTGTAACGTTCATATCTACACAACCCATTTTCTTCATCTCATTATTATCACCTATATTATAAGATATTTATTAATTCCATAGTATATAAATAGTATATATATTTGCAGGCTTTAATCAAGATCAAGAAGAGGGAAGTCTGCAGCCGCTGCTCGCGAAATCGTCCTGATTGGGTGCTATCCTACCTGAGCTTTTTTTTTTCTCATCGAATTTTAATTTTTTATTTTGGTTTTTTACTTTGTTGGCTTTTACATTTCTTCCTTTCCGTGTCTTCTTGACCTTGTAAGACCTTTTCTTGACCTTGTAAGACCCCGTCCGTTACAGGTTCTTACTAATTCCCGTTTTTTTTCGGACGTCACCTCAGATTCGTCTGATGATGGACGTATCCACCTCCTTTCCCCATTCCCGTCCGACTCACCTTCTCCTTCCTTGTCTATCCCTCCTGAGCTGTCCACACATTATTAGAGTTAATTAGTTACCAATTTAGAATATAATTAGCTCAAATTTTCTTGTAATTAATGTAATTCGATATAATATATATATCGAATAAAAAAAAATCTCATTCATTTAGTATAGATTGCACAATGTATATTCTGGTGGTAGGACCATGAAATTGAATTATGTTACAAAGGGGCAGAATATCCAAATATAGCCATGCTGTGGAATTAAGGCCCTCAAATTTTGGTTGTTTATATATATGTTGTTGGGCACAAAAAGTAGCATGAGAGAATAAATATTCTCTTACTGAGAAAACTGTTTCAATTAATTTGTCTCTCGTGACTGCGTTCTTGTACAATCACTAATTAAACGTTTTGATTGGATTCTACTTTTTTTTTTTTTTTTTAAATCTCGTTACGCAAATGAAATCCATCTTAAAATTAACAATTTTTTATTTATTTTTGCATGCATTATTTACTTACAAACGAAACGAAAAGTGAAAAAGTGGGCTGCACATGCACTTGTTGTTTCCTTACTATTATAAATATAAAATCCAAAACTGCAAGTATAATATTTCTGGAATTAATAAACAAGTGCAAAAGACATAGCTTTTTGGTGACGAATTCCAGAATAACAAGGTCCAAAAATTGCTCTACTCTCATTATTGTTATTTGTTCCTGTATCATAGATTTTTAAAAATAAAAAGATAAAATTGGGTTTCTTTTTTCATATTTTTTTTTTCTCTGAAGACTGAAAAGAAACGTCTGAAATTAGGGGCCCTATTTCTTATCTCAGTTTCAACATTTTCTGAGCATTTTCTGCAAATACAGCTTAGCTTTGATATTTGGATCTTCTTGTGATGATGGCTTTTGTATTTCTTGAGATTGGCCCAACACTATTTCTAACTCGTTTCTTGGGGAAGTTACATTTTCAACCTTGAATTTACCAGTAAATTGCAATTTCCGGATTTAGCGACATTAATTATGTAAAAATATTTTGTCAACAAAATTCCGAGTACAAAATTATGGTGTTTCCAAGTTGGGCTACGAGAGTAGACAACTTTTTTGCATGTTCAACTTCATTGCCCTAAATCTATGGCTATGTGGGAGTGGGAGTATCGTGCAACAAGATCTTCTCCATAATTTACTCTAACAAAATTTGGACAAATTAGTCAAACTAATAATGGGCACTAGTAGTAGATTGTGAGCTACCAATCTTGTACAATGTGCATTCATCCATGTTGCATGTTATATAGATACACATATATTTTAAAATTTAAGTTAGTTTCCATCCCAAAAATCAGGCTACACTAATTTACTGGTGGTTATATAAAAAAGTTTGTATTGGACCTCATGCAAGATAGTTAGACTTAGACTAGCAATTGTAATTAGATATCGATGAGTTAAGTGAAGTCAAACCTAATACCTTGGGTTGTACAATGTCTATTGATATAGAAATAACATCCAATCGAATTGAAATAAATTTTAATTGAATAGAACAAGTGTAGCGAAAGGTTAGGCATTCCACTATGGTATTCAATGAATGTATTCTTGAGTTGAACATTTACAAGTTTCATATTTTTCCCAATCTAAGAAATAACATGATATGAAAGGTTGAGCTATGGATAGATCAAATTAGTGAAAATGACCAAATTGCCCTCATTGTAAGTTTGGTATAGGGACTTAGACCGAAAAGTGAGTGGGTATTTTTTAATACCAAATAATAACAGAATAAAGTGTTAAATTGTAATGATTTAGAGTGATGAGGTTACAATATTGTAAGATGTATGGGCCCATTTGTGGCATAGTAACATGGACTTTCACACCAAATCATTCCTTACAAGACTCTTTTTCAAAAAAGCTACATATTTTTTGTCAAGGCCACTCTCAATAATGCCTTGGTACATTTTTACATCATATAGGGATGAAACCAAAAGGTATCAAGTCGAGACGAATATTATCCTAATAAAACTTGGTTTATTTATAATCGAGCCAAGCATCGGCATTCCTTTACTGAAGAACCGAGCCTCTAATAAAGCTATTACATTTAATTACATTAATTAAAAAAAATTATATTATTAGCAATAACATAATACAATCATTATTTTCTTATAACATATAAAGTTAGTTACACTTATACTTACTCAGAATCTATGGAGTCGAACACGACTCAAGTCAGCTTGGCGCATTCACCTAGCGAGCTTCATTAAACGAGGTCGGATGAGCTTTTATATCTGAATAACTTACGAGTGACTTGATATCTATGGCACAAATCATACATGAGACAGAACATGGCGTAACATAAGAATATACAACTCTACAAAAAAAAAAAAAACTATTATTCAGGTCGAAACTTGTGGATAATTTATTTTTTATTATTGAATTCCCCACTTAAAATAAAATGATATAGGATACTATCATCATTATTTATATTAAACTTGATATATCCGACTAAAAATGCGGTACATTCACAAATATTTTCCAAAAATAAAATTTAAGATAGAAAAACTAAAAATCTTTTAAGTTTATATCTTCTAAAAATATTCTTAAAAAAAGGTCAACTATAAAATGGGTATAAAAATAGGGACCCTATGTAGTAAATGTTTCATTCTCATTTACTTGGACTCTGTTCTTGCAAAATTTCACTACGAGGCCCAAAAGTTTGATTTCGGATTGGGCCAATTGGAGCGATAGAAATGGGCTTTAGCTATCTGGAATTTTTTGTCTATGCATTTTCAAAAGCTTATCCTTTTGTTTTCAAAGTATTATATTTGTGCATATAATGTGTGTTAATAAGATGACCACAGAAATACAAAAGTCATTTATGATAAAAAAAAAAGTGACTTACCCCAAAACATTGACATTATAACAAACATATATGTTATCCTATCCACCACCAACATTGACAAATATATTGATGCAATGATTGTTCGACATGTGTTGTGTGATGACACGAACTTAAAAATTAGTCAAACCGAACTTTAAGAGGTTTAGGGTTTAAGTCCCCCCGCTCCGTATTTGGACTTTTTTGAATTGTTTGGGGGTATATATATGTTTTATAAATTTTTAGGTCAGGTCCATTTTTTTATATAGTAAAATAGTATCTATTCTCACTGAAAATCAGATGGACCATATTTGGTACATATAGACAACATTCATGCATAAATAAAAAGGTGAAAAAACAATTGTTTATGGCATTAAAGAACTAAATTATCCAATATGTACTACCTTCTATAAAAAGAAAGGTCCCGCAAAAGTAATAGGGAGTTCCTTAATTCATCATTGCTATTGGCAAAAACAGATAAAAGGAAATAGACGAAAAATTTGGTGCGCGCGCACCATGTTATATATATATTCATTGTGGTACTAATTACAAGCAGAAGGTTTGGAGGAGTGGTTGAAGGCACTGCCTTTCATCCAACACATTGTGGGTTCGATTCCCCCTTCTGCTTTTTTTTTTCTTTTTCGTTTCTTGTTTGTGTTTTTTTTTTCTTCCTTTTTTCCGTTTTCTTTTGTTTTTCTTTTTGTTTCTTGGCTTTTTCTTTGTTAATGATATATATAT
>JAYDZE010421904.1:0-16622 GCA_034509125.1 Monilaria moniliformis | reverse complement strand
TACGAGTCTTTCTCAACGAATATTGGAATTGGAGTAGTCTTCTTACTCCAAAGAAAGTAAGCTTCTCTTTGTCAAAACTCACTTGTAGCCACTTTTATTTGTTGTATGTAAAATCTCTCTCTCTCTCTCTCTCTCACTCTTATAGCATATAAAGTGATTTAAGAGATAAATTTTAATCAAAGTTATCTTAGTAATTTTGTTATGTGTTAATGAGTAGTAAAACTATCCACTTCCGATAAGGTAGGAGTTCATAAAAATATGTAGAAAGTGAATGGACTAATATATCTTGGATGTTCATTAATTTATTTGGATTTTTGTGTCCCGTTTTACACAATTCTTACACAAACGTACTTGTGTAAGACACGATCTTTTATAACATGACTCGTCTTGGATCATCATCTTATTTTAATATAAAATTTAATTACTTAAAGATAAAATTTATTTTCAAATAGAACACTCTGAGTCGAAGCACTCTAGAGTTTACAAAACCGAACAAGTTCAATCATTATTTCTGAAATTTGGAAATTTAGACGAAAAGTTAAATTATTGAGGTATGGATAGGAGAGAATTAGATTAAAAAGGTAGGTGGTGATGAGAGAGTATATGAGGAAGGAGTAGTCATAGTTTAATGATTGTTTGACTATAGAGAGAACATAATTGCTATCCATAATGCACGCGTGTAGCCTTTCGTTTCCACTCCAAATAATATTTCTTTAAAAAGAAAATATTGGGCTAATTTCTTCTAACCAATCAATGCTTTTATTTTTGAAGGGATATTGTATGTGATGATATTTTTTAATTTATGATACGTTTTCCTTTTGAAAAAAATGATTCGACTAATAGCCTAATAGTTTACAAAAGTTACTATACATTTTGATTCTATTAGAGGATTGCAAATCCACCAACTATTAGTGAATTCTGATTTTTCTTATAATTTTTAAAATAGTAATGTATTTCAGAATCTCGCATGAGTTCAAACTCTAGAAAAATTGACTGTGGCTTGGCATAGAAAGTTGATGACGTGACATCGAAATAGATGACTCGATGAGTCCAACAATCAAAATGGTGTTGTTTTTTAATTATCAAAAGTCGAATTCAAATAATACTTTGCGTTTATGAAAATTCCGAAATACATTAAAATATATGTATTTAATTAGACGCCAATTTTAAAGATTATGAAAAAAAAAAAAAACTTCACTAATAATTAGTGAATTTACAGCCAATTAACCCTATAATAAATGGCATAATAAACTAATTACCCCGGTTATTTTGTGAAACAATACTGAATTTTCAAGATAAAAGTAAATGATGCGTATTAATTTGAAGATTGAGTTGTGCCTCAACTTTGCCACTTAAATTGTGTTTGTCACAATTTCTAGATTTGGTCAGCCCAACCTAATACTTATTATTAGTATTGTTATTAATAATACTTATTATTATATATTATTATTAGATACATAATAAATATTTTAATTTTAAAAAATCTTATTTTAATGATGAGAATAAAAACATGCTTATTAATTATAATTTAATCATTATATCTATTAGTTAATTGAATTTAACAAATCAATATAAATTTAAATTTATAATAGTTTTCATTGATATTTTCAAACACATGATGTAATCTATCAAGAATAACATTTATAGAAATTATATATCTCAACAACCGAACAACATTACTCTCCCGCCAAATAAACGGACTCTTGGAGACATCAACAAACTAAAGTAAATGGGCTCGATGTGACAAGATAATGGACCTCTTAGAAAAATGCCCGACTTATCTAATGGGATGGAACAGTCCAATAGCATACATAAAACTAGAAATGATAACTATTCAAATTTTCAATGATATTACGGGTATGTAAATAACTTATCTATGGATACCCGCTAGGTTGCTACCAATATTTAAAATTTATTTATTTTATCTTTCATTATTTCTATCATTATTTTATTAAATATAAGTCTTTTCTGATTTGGATTATTTATGTTCCACATATATCATTGAGTTTAGGGGTGGATCGGTATAGTAATACCGTATCAAAACTGTCATACCATATACCATATAGAAAACGTCGGTATAAGTAAACACCATATTGTTACCGTACAAAAATTTTTGATTCGGTATATACCGAAATTTCGGTATGGAGA
This sequence comes from Monilaria moniliformis, assembly GCA_034509125.1. Taxonomy (NCBI): domain Eukaryota; kingdom Viridiplantae; phylum Streptophyta; class Magnoliopsida; order Caryophyllales; family Aizoaceae; genus Monilaria; species Monilaria moniliformis. Next base: position 14,474 of record JAYDZE010421904.1, on the reverse strand, counting down.
ATTTTCTATATTGATATTATATTGTATCTTCGGTTATGCCGTACCGAAATGCGGTATATCGTATTTCAGTACGGCATACCGAAATACTAATATATCGAAATATCGTTTCATACCGAAAATACCGAAAACTGACATATTCATTTTCCAAATATTTAACATATTTTAACTTTTAGAATATATTTATTATATATATATATATATGATATAATATGAAAATTCGGTATATATAGAATTTCGGTATATCGCAGTATACCACGGTATGCAGGAATGCATATCATTACCTTACCGAAACCTTCCAGTACGATATCATACCATATCAAAAAAGTACGATATACCGAAATTTCGATATTTTTTCGATACAACAAATACGGTAGACCGATATTTTGGTATATTTTGTCACACTAATGGAATTAGTGTTACAAGCAAGACAATTATAAACGAATAAAGAGAAAAATAATGCCCATTATCGTTTCAAACAAACTCGCACCTTCTACATGGCTATCCAGTTGGATATTATAATGCCTATAAACCAATAGTTTATTTTAATAATATACTTTTGGAAAGAGAAGGGAATAAGTTATGCTTTGCGTGGATGGAAGATTACACAACACCCAACAATTATTACATGCTCTCCCTTATTGGAGATAGAGATATCGATACTATACTACCATTTTAGTTAATTTATTACTTCTTAATTTGTTAAAAGGGTCATAATGGGATTTCCTTTTTCTCTTTTTAGATGGAAGGTAATTAAGTGGCCACGTTTTAATGTCCAAAACCATGTAGATAATTCTAATTATAGTCATGAAAAGCGGCACTAAGACAAAGATCTTTTTTCCCCTCGAATACGATTGTAGAGGAGTTATTATCATCATGTTATATGCGCAACCATTAATGTGTTCCCAATCATTTGGAAGATCAATTTTAAATATCTTACTTTCAATAATAGGGTAATTAGGTACGGTCCTGGCTGATATATTTTACTTTCAATGATAGAGTACTTAAGCCCGTCCTGACTAAAATATCTTACTTTCAATAATAGAGTACTTAAATTCGATTCGACTGACATATCTTACTTTCAATGATAGAATATTTAAGCCCGATCCTGACTTAAACAAGAACCTTCATTTTTTGTTTTACAATGGCATATAAAATGAGAGGTACATGGCTAGCTAGGTGTACTGGTCTCAGAAGGTACAACTTAATTGAATGCCATGAACCTCATTCAGTTTATAAGTTGTGAAAAATTATTTGGGAAGGTTTGGTTCACTTGCATTAGCCTTTAATCTAGCTTTGTTTATCAGCAGAACATAACTGCTGGAATGATATCTAAGGTTGAAGCACTTAGAAATTATGCCTTAACAACATAGGTTTATTCTTCTTTGAGTTTGAAGTTTGGTCAACTTCTACTTGAGATTCCTAACTAACCTATTTAATAAACATTCGAACAGCGTCATTTTGATACAGTACGGATAAGCGATAACTTTATTTTTTATGGAATCGATTTAAAAGAACACGTATAATTCTACCAGCTACACAATCTAACACTCAACTTTTTAATTTATTAGGTATGCAAGTGTTACAAACTAAGTAAACATTAAAAAATTTAATCAAAGCACCTATTTCTAGTCCATGGGTCACAAAAGCACTGGGCGTTTAGCATTTCAACTCCAACCCTCGATCTCAATAGATCGGTAAAACTTTTACAACCAAGAATAAAGAGGATTAAGGCTTTGGGACTATATCAACTATTAAATACAAAATCCCTCGAGCCTTTTACATTTAAACACAAACTTACACTCAGAAAACAAAAAGAAAAAGGTAAGCAAAACCAAGAACAAGCGTGGAAACGAGAAGTATTGGAATGAAACACTTCTTTTTTTCCATTTTTTTTTAATTTTTATACTTTTACCAAGATCAAAATCGAAGTACGTGTAGGGGCCAAATTTACAAATTAAAGCTTGATGACAAGTGAGACTGTTACAGCATTGAATATTTACAATTTTGACATTAGATCCCACCCCCTATCTCTTTGATATTTATGTGGTTTGTACCTGTGTATCTTTGTGTATCACTCTACTTTGTCATTTAGTGGAATTTTAGCAAGTGGGGTGGGGTGGGGTGGGGTGGGGTGGTTGGGGGTTCTGTCAGGGTATGGGGGCATCATGTGGGAGTGGAAGAAAACGACAGATCATATGTCCCTCGCAGCGCCGTTGGCGGATCTTGGCTGCCGTAGAAGCTCAATCAGTGCTTCCGCCTGTCCACACACAACCAATGTCCCACGCCATTAGTCACCACACACAAACATTATTCATATGTTTGTATAATACCATTCTTGATATCTCATCTTAACATCCAAATATTTTTATAATGTACGTTTGCTACGGGTGATAAATGTTGTATAATACAATGACACTTTAATGTTCTGTTTACTTCAAAACACAAGATCTTTAATAAAATAAAATAAAATAATATGTTATATAATATAGGATTCTATAATTCTATGCATCACCTCCTAGATGGAATACATAATGCAAAGCATGATTATAACATATATAAATTTATTAATGACTAACTATTAATATTCCATGCATTTTCTAAAATAGTGCATATTTGGCCGTGGCATGTTTTGATAAAAGTGTATTGTGAGTAGAAAAACGATTGACTCTGTGTAGTAAAATTGTAAATAAATGGATAATATAGGAAATTGCATCCAAAAATAGCAAAAAAAGAAGTGTGCACTAACTTGATGAACACCACAAACTAACAAAGCGTGCACTATTTTAGGAGTAGAGAAGAGAGTATAATTTCATTTCCAATCATACATTAATAAAATGTCACTTTTAATTTGGGCCATTCCATTTAAAATGTCTCATTCTCTTTTAATGTGAGGATCATTATGGACCATATCCCTTTTTAACTCTACACATGTGGTGTAACACCACTTGCTAATTTAATTAATTTTCTCCTAAATAACCATGTCCAAAAGAAATAACACATTTCAAATAAGAGGGGGAGTACAATGCAAGACATCTCAATCAACATGAAAACCTATATACTGTATGTAACGGAAAAGATAAACCTGTAGTTAGGGCATTACTTTTAAGTTTTAACTGTCACTTTTGGACTCTACTGAATTCACATTCACCACTGCAATATTATCCAACTATAACAGAATACCTTATGAATAACCGACTATTTATGACGTCAAAATAAAATCCAAGAACAAGTCAGCTCACTAAAAATCAGGCCAACGCCTACTTTTCAAGAAAGCAATAAACCGCCTTCCATGAAACCTAGTTTCAGATCAAACGACTAACATAATTTTTTTTTTTTTTTTGGCCACTTGTGTTCTTAGTTCTTGGTCAATATAAGGCTATAGACATAGTTCTTGTTGATTTCATCAAAAAACTATTCAAAATTGTTGCAGAGTTACGCGGTATAATTAAAAAACTAGCTACCAATATAAGAGTCATACATTCTACATCACCTCTGTCATGATAAATGTAACTTATTTCAATTATGCACACACTTCTACTGCAAAAAAATCTGCAGAAATCGTCCCATTTGGAAACATACAAAAAGGAATTAGATTAATTTAATCAAATTCAACGAGGGCCGTCGGATTAGGCTTAAACTCTACACGCTAAACGTGGTTATTGGTCCAAGATTTGGTGATCGTCCCTCTCCAACAAACCTTCTTAAACTAATCCTACCTAAATCCTAATAAGCACCACACATTTTGTTGTAGCATAAACAAATAAAGAGTGCCTTAGTGTCAACTTATGTTTCACAATTGATTATTAGGTGATGCCAACTTGGAAGTGATTCTTCCTATCATGAAACATTTACAAACTAATTAACAACCAATATAGCTAATTGGTTTCAATTATTTTAACCAATTATTAATCAGACCACATTCAACTCCATTACAGTCATATTAAATATCCTAAGATCATTAATTGACAACCCACCAGAGCAGATATAATATTCTAATAGTGATAATTCACTCCCAAAATGCAGTCATAGATTATTGCACTACAGACTGGATTTATCAAATGCTGTCACATTTTGTGCATTTTGATAACTATGTACACAAATTATCCAACAAGCAAATGTGTAGAATTTCTGTCCACAAAATTGTTCTACCGCTAACAATCTTGTGATCAAAATCGATTTATCCCCAAACTGATCAATGTTAAACCTAAAATTTATATAACAAAAGTTTTACTATGATCAATTATTATGATCCATATCCACCACGTTTAAATTAGAGATAATCAAAAACATAATAAATCAAGGGAAAAGTGAAATAGATGAATGAAAGTAAATTTATAGTACCTTTTGTTTGGCGCGAGTGGTCCCAGTCTGCGACAGAGCCACCAGGGGGGGAATGGCTCCTTCGCGGGCCACCATAGTACGGTAGGCCACGCAGTCCTCGCACAACTGCAAAAGTATGGCGACGGCGATCTCCTTCTGCCGCTGCGTCCCGACCTCCACAATCTCCACCAGCACGGGTATGCCGCCCTCATCCACCAGCGCTACTCGTGCCTCCGGCACCGACATCAGCAGGCTCAGCACGAACGCCGACTTGTCGACCATGTTCGATCCTAAATCCGACATCAGCTCCACCAAGGGTTTCAAAATCCCCGCCTGCACCGCCCGCAGCTTGTTCTCCTTCACCGTGCACAGCGAGTAGAGCGCGGTGCACGCGTCCTTCATCCCGCGGAAGTTGCCGCTCTCCAGCAGGTTCACCAGCGGCGGAATCGCGCCGGACCGCCCGATCGCGACCTTGTTCTCCTCGATTTGTGACAGCCGGAGGAGCGCGCAGGCGGCGTTCTCCCTGGCGGTGGAGGTGCCGGCCTTGAGAGCGCGGACTAGCGGCTTGATCGCGCCGGAGTAGGCGATCTCCTCCTTGTTCTCGTCGCAAAGCGAGAGGTTTAACACCGCCGTGACGCCGTACTCCTGCAGCTGCGGATCGTTCGACGAGATGATCGAAATCAGCGGTTTGATCGCTCCGGCTCTCGCGATTTTGATCCGATTCTCCGGTTTGTTCTTCGCCATGAGGCGCAATTCCATGGCCGCCTGCTTCTGCTCGTCGATGCTGTCGGAATCGAGCGCGGAGACGAGCTGCGAGATGAGCTCGTCGGAATTATCGGAGGCGCAGGAGAGGAAGAGGCGGCGGCTCTCCGAAGACGTGGTGGGGAACTCGCCCGATCTGTCGCTGTTGCAGTCGCTGAAGGCGGAGGAGGAGGAGTCGTTGAGGCTGAGATCGCTGAACTTGCGCCCCATGTAGGTGAAGCTCGATTTCACTGAATCGGAATCCATGGTTTGATCAATCCCCGATCATTTCCGGGAAATCGGGAGCCGATTCATTGACTAATTTTGATATTTATTTATTTTTGTTTTGGGGAAAAAGAAGTGGAGAGAAGGAGGTGATTGGGAAGGGGGCAACGACAGCGTTTTGGGATTAGGAGGGAGAGAAGTATGAATAACATGAGGAGTGAGAAAGAAGTGAAGAATATAAACGGAGAGGGGGCGGGGGAAGAAGGTGCCACGTGGATAGCCGTAGAATCCCAATCGCGACAGCACGTGTGAGGTGTCTCAGCTTTTAACGCGTGCGGGGAAGGTTCGGCATTCCATACATATTACATACACTTGCTTCTTCTTTTTTTTTTTTGCTTTTTTTTTGTTTTTTTGTTTTTTTTTTTCTATTTACCCTTTCTGATTAATTGCAAAATTATTAATGGATAAGTTTTCACACATTTTATCATTCTAACACGAATCTTTAAATGTTGAATGATATTATAGTCTTTTAGCTTATTGCAATTTTGAATATATTTGTGGTTATTTGAAACTTGATATATTGAGCGTAATACTAACCAGACAGCAAATATTGTGGTAGTGAAGCTCTTATTGTGCAATGCCGACCCATATGGGTTATGCTACGTCAACTCGTTGGTGACTAGAAAATTTTAAGATGTTAATATTACAACAAATTAAAAATAATGACATTATTATAACATTTCAGTTACTGTCTCCAAATTCAAAATTAATAATAAGTTGGTGTACAAATTGACAATTCATCTTTTTTTTTTCTCTATATCTTTTTTTTTTATAGAAATTTGTATGAGTCTTCCCTCATACATTCACAGAAAAGCAATAATTTTTTTATAAATAAAAATGATAGTTGTTAAAAAAATAAAAATATTTTAAATCAAATTAACAATTATAAATAAAAAAATTACTATAATAATTAAAAGTAACAAATTTTATGAACGTGAATTACCAATAAATATAAAAAATTGTTGGCTAATTGATCAATATGCTCTATGAAGGCAATGATTGAATAAAATGCAGGTGAGATTAATGCTTCTGGTGAGACAATTGCTCGTTTTGATCAATTTGACAAACATCATTGTAATTTGCATTAATTTCCAATCATTCTCTTGAAATTGGAGATTATTGAAGACGATGCCACGTGTCATTTTATCAACTCTCATCTCGATCACTTGAAAATTGAAATCTTAAGAATTTTGCAATCAACCACTGCCATATTTGGAGTAGGTGAAGAACCTAAACTCATCAATATCACACTTTACAAAGAGGGCAAACTTCCTATTCATTGAATCACTGGATTAGGAACCTCTATGTTGGAGATTGGTTTCTAATTAGTTGGTTTTTGACTAATTAAAAACCAATATTTAGGTGTAGATTAATAATGTGTATTAGAATTTAAAGATCTTGGATATCCGAAATTACTATTTAAATCTCTACTTTGTCGAATATTATGGTTGTTGTAGTTCAAAGATGTAGTCGTTTCTCAATTTTATTCGAACTTGAGACCTTAGACCTCAAAGATATACCCATTCCACCGCTAGACTAGAATTCTATTCCATGTTACAAATTTGAAATCCACTAAAGTATACATTGTTAGCAATTTGTATCGTACTTGTTGAAAATATGTAAATGTGTGGATTATATTGAGATTCAACACGATTGGACGATGCATATAGTCCTTATTTTCGATGCATTGAGTCGAACATGTGTGGTCCCAAAGTTCGCCCGTAACATCCCTCAATTGATCAATTCAAATACAAATTGTTTTGGGTCACATGAATGTCAACGTGGGTTTTTCATCGTACAATATCTATTGCCACACCCTATTATAACTTCCATTTCCACAGTATACACGCATATAAAACGACATCATAGAGAAAAACATGATACAAGGGTGTCGACTTCGAGGGTAAACCTAGATATACCATCAACACCATATCCAGATTCAAAAACCTACCAAGGACACAAGGGTCGGGCTCATATACAAGAGTACGAAAGAAAACGAGAAGCACGAAAGGGGGACGAGTTTCTTGGACCTATTTTACATGGCAGACATTTTGTAGCATCAGAGATGATGGCAGACAACAGATTGTTGAGCTTCTCTTGCATCTTGTATTATATCCAACTTCCCTGCTGCAGTCGTACTAGACGATGTATGGAGTAGAACGGGAAAATTGAACGACCAAGAAATATGAAAACCTTAATCACTCCAGTTATCCTGATCACTTGTGGCAGCCTTCCCATTCTTCGACTCATCCTGCATTTTGACATCAAGTGCTGTTCAAGTCACAGTCTTAGCATATAACATTGAGTAAACAATCAGTTTCAAAAGCTTACCTCTTCAATGGAAATGGATTTGGGTGGAGACCAGACAAGAATTTGCCTATCATTGCCACCAGTATACAACTCCTATATGAAATAGACCAATTGATTAGTCATCTGAAAGATCAAACTCTGCTTGAATATTTCCCAAGCAATCACCAATCGAAAAGATTCCCTTTCCGCTAATTGTACTTGTAAAAAATGGTCACAATGGAAAATCATATTATTGCCCATTAACAACATAAAATAAGCAAGCTCATGCACATAAGTAGAATAAGGTTTACATCTTTACGGATGAAACTTAGATTTAATGGCATATATAGCAAGTCCTCCTATGGGGCATGCAACATGAGTACAATATATGAGAGAGAGAGAGAGAGAGAGAGAGAGAGAGAGAGACCTGATCTTGTGCATTATACCAACAGCAGTTGACATTTTCATAGTGGCCACGAAATGCACACTTTGTTTGGCCAGACCAAATATCAAAGACCTATGAGATTGAGAAAATAAGTACATTGTGGATAAAATATTTGAAACGAGAATTATGATATATTAAAAAAATAGAGAAAGTGTATACTTTCACAGTGGTCATGCAAGGAACAAACGAGAGAGCTGAATCTTGGGATACAGCCATCTGTATGGCCTTGCTACTTTGTAGGCGTGCAGTTTCAAAGTTCACAAGTGTATTGCACCCAGACTCTATATCCCACAATCTCAACCTTGAATCGGAACCTGTGAGTCAAAAGATCATAACTAATTCAACATTTTCAAATAAACAATCGTGAAACGATGTCATAGTCAGAATTACTTGTAACCAGAGAAAAAGCATGTGGACATTCTGAAGAGGAAATACTCTCAATTCTAAATTCTAGAACCACTGCAAGAAGGAATGCTCCAAGCATGTAATTGTGACAACTACTTTAAAGGAATTCTTAACTCTTGGGAAATCTAACTTCCTGTGACAGCATTAATATACAACAGGATGGGGAGAGAAACAAATACTTTTCTTGTTCTTCCATGTAGAAATTGGTTTAAAAGCACATTTAAGAACAGGTCCAAGCACTGTATATTCTATAGATCAGTTGAGAGTCAATCAAATGAAAGATAACAGATGATCATAATCATCACATAACAAACAACTCAATACTTCCCCATGTCTAAAGACATTTGGAAAAAGGAGGGGAAAAGGAATATGATTTTCCATGAAAAAATAATCAGCATATACTTCTTATCACAAGTGTTCTAAAACAAGAAAGTAGTTATCCAAAATGAGTTCACAGGATATTTCAGAACAAAGAGAAATCATGAAGCTGGGAAGGACAATAAGAAATAAATGTTTCTTCAATATGTAGCAAATTCAACCTGCACTTAGAAGGTACATGCCATCTTCAGTCACCTTTAATCCAGTTACTACACCATAATGGGCAGTGGCACGATCATGGCTCGACAGCATTCCAGGATGTGATCTCTGCTTTGCACTTTTCATTTGACTAGGAACCCTAGCGACACCATGGGACTTTACAGTGTTACCATTAGTTGATTTTCTTTGAGGTGGTCGGGGTTTTGCAGAACTCTGATATGATGATGATTTCTGCAGAAGATTCCATAAGATTACACTAACATCAATCCCTCATACAAGCATGTGATACCAAGAACCTGTTGCCTTATTAGTAGTCTATTTGTGCAGCATTTAAATGCCTGGAACATGCATGGCAAGGTACAAACAGAAGTACAGAAAACTTGGCCGCAGGTCATTGCAGTTTTGAATAAACAACTTTTAATTCTTCAGAATCACAGTAATAAAAACAAATCATGAGATGAACATGCTACTAGGTTAGCAAGCTAATATTTAAGGAGGCAATACAAAGAGTATAACTTAAGACATCAATTTTAAAGTAATGAATCGCAGGAAACTGGTACCTTATTTGTTGTTGCACATGCAAGGAGAGGTGGACGTCTTCCGAACTGGGAATGGGATTGATCCAAAACACGAAAACACCCAGCCCGTCTGATGTCCCAAAAACGTATTGCACCATCACATCCTCCGGTGACCAATACCCACTCGCTAGAAGTGGACCACTCCAACGACATTACTCCATCTTTCAAAAGAATCAAGAGATATTAACAAAGATTTAGTACATTGTAGTAAAAACATGATCTACAGACATGCATTTCAACTATTAAGTGTGACGAGAAATAAAATGATTTTCCTACATTTCATTTGGAGGTAGTTCGAGCAATATTAATATGTTCTGTTAGTAACGGAACTAAGGCAGACACCAAGAGAGGTATTAGTCTTATGGGAAGTGAACGGAGTAAATAAAAAATAGTAGCTCAAAGAGAAAGATTAGCCCCTATTAGAGTAAACAAAAGGCTGGATGATGTCTAGTAATTGGTCAAATCAACATTACTCAAGAGAGCATATTAGGACGAGGAAATATACAAAAAACAAAAGGAGAGAAAATGAGAGATTATATGTAAAACATGTTAGCTCAGATCTATTAACTGCAAATTATCCTTGCGGATACTTGTCCACTTTACACCTTCCATAAACTCAGAAAACAAAATTAATATGCCAGCTAACACTAAAATTGTTGAAAATGTATCAAGGCAAGAATAATAACTTAATGGGTAATACCATCTGAAGCTTGTAGCATTGAAATGTTGCTAACTTATGTACTAAGTAACTTAAGGCATGGTTCTCACTTAAACCAAATATCATAACGAAAAATCTTTGATATGTTGTGCCACTTGATCAAAAAACAGGAGTTCTTAAATTTTGAACTTTTTCAATTATGAATGGTATATGTTGCTGACACTATATGTGTGCTTACGTGTGCCTCAAATAATCATTGTAAAATAGCATGATCATTTAATAAATGAGAAAAAAAAAAGATATCATCATGGTCAAGTTTTGATCATTAAGGATATTGTAAACTAAAGCAAAAACCATACTCTACTTGTACATTGTAAATATGTATGGATGCAACTGCTCATTTCAAAGTTAACAGTGTAAATAAGAAATTTAGAATGGAGAATTTGAGGGACAAAGACATCGTATAAACCGTTTTAAGTCATTCTAAGTCACAATAAGAATTCCTTGTTTTTGTTAGAAGTACCAAAGTTGAATATTGAAGACTAGACAACAAACGGAGGCAAAAATAATTTAAAACTTCAAGCAATGCAAGATAGTCCACCACTATCTTCATACCACGATGACCAGACAAAGTGTGAGCAAATGCACCAGAAGCAATATCACACAATCGAACTTGGACATCTTCAGTTCCAGCAGCAATTAACATGTGTGATCTTGCTATTGAAGACATAGCATTTCTATAAACCTTTCCAGGCATTTTAAAATTCATTACGACCTGCAAAAGATAATTTTACAAATGTAAACTTGTAGAAAAATGAAATATAAGAAATTGGAGCAGATGGCGGGAAAATATCTTACTTGTGTAGTATTAGTGTCCCAGACATTGATATGGTGGTCATAAGAACCAGTAACAAACAACCCTGTGTCAATTGGATACCAGATGGCAGAGGATATCGCATATTTATGCCCATGCTCATGCTGCTTGTTGATGACAAACAGCGACTTGTGCTTTGAAATTCGGCCATGGCCCTCATGATCTGTTGCTCGCTGAACATCATAAACTGCAACAGTTGCATCTGATGCACCAGCCAGTAGATATCGACCCTCTGTCAAATCAACCTGATCTTGAGATCATAACGATCCCAGAAAACCTCTTTTTAACATTATATTGCAACGAGTAAACACGCTTTTGACTGAATGGATAACAAAGCAAATGCATTGTGGGTACTGAAACAGGAAGCTCGAGCTAAAATACAAGTGAGAGCTCAGCTTGATAAAAACATGAACTAGGTAGTTACTGTTCCACCAATAACTGTATTTTCCTCCAAACTTCATAGTCCTGCATAGCCTTAGAAGTCCCAACTAACCATGCTAACATCCTCAATATGTACTCCGTACCCGAGTCCTCTGCTGTCAAAACGCATACCAACTCGGGACGAAATTCATTTCCAAATAGGACTCTTATTCGGGGGATGGAGGGAGTATATAACAATCATCATCACTCTCGATCCTAAACACGACACAATTTCCATTACTGAAAACACACAGAGGCACAAAATCCAGCATCCATGCTACCCACATAACTACCCCCCCACCCCCCCGGGGGGGACGCACACACAAACAAATACATACATATCGGATAAAAACAGGAAAATTGAATAGCAGCAGAAAATATATGCAGCAGAATCGACGAAAGTTGAATAGCAAAAACAGGAAAATAATTTCAAAAAAAAATATAGAAGGGAAGAGGACCTGAAGTGAGTTGACTGAGCCGCGATGAGAGGAGACGATTTCCTTGGAATTGGAGAGCTGAATGGACGAAATCCTAGATTTGAAAATGCGACTGCTGAACAAATTAGGGCGAAGGTTCCCGAACTCTCTCTCTCTAGTCTCCTTCCACATCGTCCTCGCATCTTTGATCTCTCTCCTCCCGCACCCCGCTCCGATCACTCCGCCTCCGGTTCTCAACTCAATTGCTCAAAACAAGTGGAAACGACTGATTTCGGATTTTTTTCCCCAATTTTTTTTGCTTTACGTTATTATTATCTCAACTCTCCAGCAAACTATTTTCTTCTTCTCTGATCTCTCGCTCTACAAATATAATCCAAAAATATTTTATTTTTAAGTGCGTGAGGATCGCACGAGTGGCACGTGTCGGGCCGGGCAGGAGTTTTTTTTATCGGGCCGGTGGACAAGAATCAGGTTCCAACCCAATCTCACCTTATATTTTTAGTAAAATATTCATTTTTCTCTATTTACAGACATAATTTTCGACTTAAATAATTACATCAGTCCATTCTAACATATTTTTTATTTTTATTTTATTTTTAACTATGTACTTCCTCCATCTAATCTAAAAATATCTCACTTTTCATTTTAATTTGTCTCAATCAAAATGATCCATTTCTATTTTGCAAAAAAATAAGAAAAATTAAATACATTTAAAACATCTATTTTATTCTCTCTCTACTTTATTCTCTTTATTAACACATCTACATCTACATCTATTTTATTCTTTCTCTACTTAAACACCATAATCAAAAGCTCTTAAAATTCCATACCATCCACTAGTATTATTTATAATGATTTTTATTATAACTAAATTTATTAAAAATATATATATATTTAAAATTTATAATCGTTTTAGAAAAAACATTGCCATCCATTTATAACGCAATTAGTAATTAATTTACTATTAATGATACTATTGACGTTTAGCTTTAATTATATTTATACTTAAGTTTTATTAATTCATAACTAAAATTCATTTTCTGCAATTAGAATCTTGGTTATAATTAAAATTTAATGACATAATATTTATTTGTATTACAATACGATTTTTAAAATATTGGAATAAAAACCCCATATTTTATTTATGGTGAAAACTTGTGTGCATCATGTACCAATTAGAGCGGATGCACCGTACATCAGAATATCTCGGAGTTGTGTATCGTTTTCCTACAACTGCATTTGTAAATAAATTGTGATATTGTAATAACGATGACATGCTTTTACCCATGAGAAACTTTTAGTGTTGTAATTAAAAAGAAAAAAAAAAAAAAGGAAAAAAAAAACATGTATCAATCATAATAAGCTGATACACAATATCATCAGCAATTCATATTTTTGCAGTTACAGAAGAAAACATGTTACACTTTAAATGAAAACTTCCCACAAGGGAGACTGGAATAACAGAAGAAGTAAACATTACAATGGCTAACTATAAATTACATCCAAAGTTGGCTCTACTTGAAAATGTTAACAAAAAACACCAGAAGTTAAGAGCTAATAATGCAGATGCAGCAGAAACTGCTCTTTCTTCAACCCTATCAGCCCTCCCTCGGAATACAACGATACGAGCTTCTGCATGCAGGCAAACCTCCTGCAAAATAAGAGCAAATATACCCCCCGAACCCTACTGTCCCACACCCAATCATCGAACAAACAACCCGTCTTGCCCTACCATAATATTATTTTGAAACAATGGCTTCAACACAAATTGAAGTTCCAACCACTACTCTTCATGGAAGAAAGCTAAGTAAAGAATGCTAGAAAAAAGAGGGAAGAAAAGGAGGCGAAGTGTGTATGCTCAACTCTTTTTTCTTTTCCACAAGACTCTGATAAAACAAGTCCACTACTCATGTACACATTTTCTGGCAGGCTACAAGATATTATAGAAAAATGAAATAAATTAATAACTCAAAAGTGAAGTTACATGTGACCTGCAAGCCAATCTCAGGAGTGTTAACTCCGCTGTTTTTTCCTTTTACCACCTTCTTCAGTTGATTCCTGCACATGGAAAGCAATAAGAGGGTTACAAGTAAAAAAAAGAAACCACAAAAATGAAAATGCAAATCAAGACATATATTAAACATGAAAATAACCACATAAAAAAATTATAACTCTATAAGGTTCAAGAAAGAGAAGCGGAGAAAAGGCATACCGTTTCATCATTCTTATAATCTTCTGATGAAACCCCATGTGAGTCAGACCTACATTTAGCATGCACTATAGGACCTAACTGCGATGTGTCCATTCCAACTGTTAATCCAGCTGGTGCATACATGTATACGGCTCCCCTGTACATCCATTCTTCCATCTCGTCACTATAGAAATCATCAAAGGGCTCCCCACATAACGCGCAAGCCTTCTGGCTATCATCAGCAGGAACAGCCATTTCTTCATCCTCCTCCTTTTCCACAGTATTCTCAACGGG
>JAYDZE010421793.1:0-16624 GCA_034509125.1 Monilaria moniliformis | reverse complement strand
TTCCTTATTTCACAAGGTAAGCTAAATTTTAGCTTAAAGAATTATTTGCATAATCGTGTGATATGCACGTGTCCTATTGAGACATGTCTTCTATGTCTCGTCTTTTAGCATCTCCTATAAAGAAATTCTTTATCTCATACTTTAAAATTTATCCGACGATAAATTTCGCATCTTTATGATTAGAATCAAATATTCATTTATTCTTAATTTCCTTGGTTAAGGAAATTTTAATTCATTTGAAGTAATTAAATTGGGAAATTTAATACTCAAGATTAATCCGAAGATTAATTAACTTAGGATATTTCTTGAACCATATAATTTATTCTTTATAAATTAATCCTTAGATTAATTTATTATAACCTCATAATTAATTTCGAAAATTAATTAGATGAGAGAGAATTATTTTAACTCTTCTTAAGTACTTAAATTAATTAAATACTTTCATAATCTCAATTAATTAACCTACTAATTGATGATGATTAATTATTAGCCCAAAGGTTAATTATATTGGCCCACTTAAATTTAATTAAGGCCAACTAATTAATTGGAGCCCAACATTAAACAATTGGCAAGCCCATTCTAATTAAAAATTGGAGCCCAACTATTTTATTTATCTTGACCCAATGGATTTAATTTTCAAGTCCATGAATTAATTGATTGAGCCCATCACCAAAAGCCTACAATTAAATAATTAAGCCCACTTTAAAATAATTCCTCAAGCTCATACTTTATTTCTTGGTCCAATTTTTAGCCAATAGTCAAGTTAAAAAGAAAAAGAATTACCCCTCAAATTTGTTATCCATTTTTGCAATAAGTGAAAATGTATGAAAACGTTACATCACTTATTCGATTTTTCGATAATTGAGTAAGGGGTGTTACAATAATAAAAGCGCATTCCATATATACAAAATTAATATGTATAAAAATTATTACACATAAATTAAAATATTGTTGATAATTTCTTATACTTTATGTATAGTTACTCAAAAATGATAATAATGCACTAATTTATTAAAATAAGAGATTTGGTAAACTAATAATTAAAAAAAGTTATATATAAATTTTAAATATCATAAATACGCATAACAATCTACAAAAGGCACAAATTTAATAAAAAATCTTAGATATTTACCTAAAAATAGACTAATAATTATAATACACAAAATAAAAAAAGAAATAAAAAAAATCACAACTACATATCAGAACAATTAAATATAAATATAATCTCTATTTTTTTTTTGAAAAAACATCATATATAATTATAGATAATCAATAAATATTAAATAAAAACATCAATTAACAATTATTGTATATCAACAAACACATGCACGTAAATATGTATTTAAAAAGCATAATGCATATATAAATATATATATAATTATTAAACATAAATCAAAATTACTTCATAATATCTCATAATTTTCAATTACATATAAAAGGATAATTATAATTTAATTTTAATAACAAAAATATGGGTAAACTAATACTTGATAAAAATTATAAGATTTAAAATATCATACGACGCGTAACTATATACCATTGATACAAATATAATAAAAATATCATAATTATTCATCTCCACGTATATAAAGGAAAATACGTACACATACAGCTAGGTACTTTCAAAAAGGAAAAGGAAAAGGAAAAACAGAAACAATAGTTCATTAAATAATTGAAATTGCGTTGAATACAATAAAGACAATACTTAAAAATTTAAAATTTCATATTGGGCCTGAATTAAAATATATCTAACTGTGCAGCCCAAATAAATCATATAAAATCTTAGACACAATCTATAAAAAAAATGTAATAATCGCTTGTTTGAATGACGTAATATATATACAAGTATTTTGCAACCCTAATTCATTAGAATTAGCGCCGCTCCACTCTGTGTTCCTGCCGTATATCTTCTTCTTCTCCACTCATCCTCTGAACCTCATCTCTCTCTCTGTTTCCCGGCCTTCTGCAGTTGCCGTCACCCGCCTCGGAACTTCCGAAGCAGGTGCCCGTCGCCCCGCCTCCTCTGGCCTCGGCGACTCCGCACTCCGCATAAGCTGCAAACGGCCAACAGCAGGTAAATTGTCTCCCCCATGACAAATTAGACATCTTGCGAAATCGTCTCCCCTATTGCAAATCAGACCACATTTCTCATATCACAGACCCCTTCTCCGCAGCGTGTCGGCGACGATGTTGAAGAAGAAATCCAAACAGGGATTGCTTTTGTGAAATAGCTTATAGCAAAAGGTGATTGCAAATCTGAAATGTGGGAGAGAAGAATTCATACTTATAGGGGGCGAAACTTGCAGGCTAAGCATAAGCTCCAAATCTCAGTATTTAGTTTAACCATTAAAATTTCAGCTTATCCAATAGATTATTAGATGCCAAGCTTGAATTCCAAGGCTGAATAGATTCTTGGAAATCAAATTTCACCTTTTGGAAATCAGAATTCATCTTTTGGATTACACATTGGACAAACTGTATTGTATTACACACATTGGATAAATGGTGTATCCCACTCCCGGATAGCAACCCGTCTCCTTGCTCTTGACTTTTGGCTTGTTGCATGGACACTTATATGCACTTTGCCATTATTATGCCATTGGGTTTTTTTTAAGTACTTTCGTATTATCTTAGAGACAAACGTTCTTCCTAAAATTGGTAGATTGTCAGTTCCCTTATTTACTCTAGTAATGCATAGTTATTTGATTAGATGGAAATTATAAAACTCTTGTGGCTATTGTAAGTCTCAAATTTTATGGTTTTTATGTGGTTGTATCTCTAAAAAAATCAAATCATTCTTATATTGCCTTCAAATTGCACGATGTGCTGTCATTTATACCTCCATATTGTTGCAATATTTTGACTCTTGGATAAGCAATTGACTATTTCTATTTGGAAATTATTCAATGAAGTTGCATGGAAGTTTATTAACTTATGATATTATGCACATAATTGGGGCTGAGCTCATCCATTTTAATTTACATTTCTCAGCTGATATATTATGGAGGAAATTGATCAGAATCCCACCGAACTTGAACAAC
This sequence comes from Monilaria moniliformis, assembly GCA_034509125.1. NCBI lineage: Eukaryota > Viridiplantae > Streptophyta > Magnoliopsida > Caryophyllales > Aizoaceae > Monilaria > Monilaria moniliformis. Next base: position 13,583 of record JAYDZE010421793.1, on the reverse strand, counting down.
AACATGAACATGAATATCAGCCTAACAACGGAATTGAAAATGAACTTGAATACCAGCCTGACAATGAACAGGAATACCAACCTGACAATGAACAGGAATATCAACCTGATGGGAAGCATGAGTACCAGCCTGAGCACGATCATGAATACCAACCCGAGAATGAGCCTGGATACCAGCCTGAAAATGATCAAGAATATCAACCTGAAGCTGAACATGAGAATGAACAAGAATTTGTGCATGAGTTTGCACATGTACCTGAACAGGAAGATAAACATGAGATTGAAGATGGAATACCAGAGAACTTATGCCCAGATGAAGAAAAGAACCTTACCGGTGAAACTGTTGATGGAGGTGGTGATAGATGGCCAGGCTGGCCAGGAGAGAGCGTTTTCAGGATGTTGGTTCCTGCACAGAAGGTTGGTAGTATAATTGGTCGTAAAGGAGAGTACATAAAGAAAACATGTGAAGAGACAAAAGCTCGAATCAAGATTCTTGATGGTCCTCCGGGAACGAGAGAAAGAGCTGTAAGTTAAAAAAATGTGTTTTAACATCTTGATCTGAAATGTTTATCAATGCTGGTTATGTGTATAATATTAATTATTAACATCAACATGTTATGAATTAGTTCATATTTCAAGAGCCTGGATGGTTTGTGAGTCAGAGACTTGTTCACCTCTTACTTCTTCACTGAGATCCTTGTGGCTTTTGGGGATATTGCTTTAGCTAATTATTATGTTGTTTGATATATGATAATATTGTGAACCTTGCAGCAAGATATGGGTCAGATGCTAAAAGATCATGCACTGATGTTCTATAAGATGCATTAATATTATAGATATGTGTGCATGGTATATTTCGTGATCCTTGGAGTGACGATCTTGGTAGATGTCCGTGGATTTATATATTATGATTCTTATAGGGCATCTCCTTGATTCATTATTCGGAATGAGCACTACATATATGTATATTTTTTGGATTCGTGTTAATTGCATTTTGCATTCTTTCTACTTAATTTTTCTTTTCCAAGTGCTGATTGAGACTTCAGGTCCGCATGCCCTTGAATTGATTTCTGCATTTTTGCACATATGAATTATATTTGATGACAATGCACGAAGGTCCAAATGATGTTGTTAGATATTGCTTGCTGCAGATGGTAGTCATTAGACTCTAGTGAATCGATGCCTTGGAATCCTAATATTATGCAAATGTTTTAGGGAGAGACTTGGTTAACAGACATGACCTTGCAACAGTTAATATATGACATTACCTGCTTGTGCTGTTCTGCCACTTCAAGTCTTTAATTCTGGAGTTCCACAGTGGTGTTCATCAAGTGGCACTGGCACTAAAAGCCACTATGAATTCTTGTACACTGGCATGCACTCTGTAGACTAACTCAGAATGAGGTGCATATTACTATATAATGAACTCCAAATATGTTAAAAGGTCATTAGGAAATGCACATTGAGAGCATCATTTTTTAAGAACTGAAGCTTGTTATTTAGCTATAAAGTGTGAATCCTGCACCTGGATGTTCTATAAGCACATGGCTATAGTTGTTGATAATCCCTTGATGGTACTTTTTATTTGAGGCAGCTACTTTTAAACAAGTTCTTCGCAAGATCTTCTTGACTAATGGCCCTAAAGAGAAGATAGTATTTAAAAGTGTTAAGAACCTAAATGGGTGTGTGGTGATAGTATGTTATCCATGGGATACTTTACAACCTTCAATCTAACTGCAAGCAAACAGTTCAAAAGCACACAATCTGTTTCATTATCTAGTGAATTTCTATCCTATCACTGTTGGGTTCTATTTTTTAATGTATATATTATGAGTTGTGAGTTGGAGTATTTGTGGTGTTAATAATTATTAAATAATTCTGCTCTTTTGCATATGAGGTGGTCATGTAAAGACTGAATAAAAGGCTGTGAGTACAAATCGTACTGCAACCTGTAATCATATATAGTTACATGTCTGTTTCAAAGTTGAGGAAAAAAAGTCCCTTGTCCACGCATGAAGGAGTGTAATATTCGTACAAATGAGAGACGTGTTGAATTTTTATATGTTAAATGAATCTCCTTACCATTTTAGATGAAGTAACCATTGAACAATATTAAAATAATAGAAATGCAGTCATTAACATTTTGACTACCCCATCTTTATGACCCTCTGGATGTGAAAGGGGAGAAAATTTTATGGCAATTCATTAGGCTAGATTAAAAGCATTTCCCTTTGGATGATGTCTATTCTGTACAAACCTATGCAATTCTAAGAAGCGTGTACCTGAAATTGCAGGTTTGCAGCATAAGATTTGAAGTCCATTAGGATGATTTCTAATAGATGTAGACTTTCCAAGAAAATTTAGGCTCATCGGGTTGGTAACTTACAAGAGTTGGGGAGGGTACTTGCGTAAATGTAGTTGTGGCCCTCCCTCTTTCATACATTAAGATAAATGCATGGGTTAAGGGTTTGATAGCATGGTAAGGAGGCATAAAATAATCTATATTTGGTTCAAAAGAGTAAGCCTTAATAGAACTTGTGTCACTTAAAATGATGCACGCAAACGTTAAACCTGCCTTACCCAATAGAACTGCTTTTGATTTCAATGGTGCAAGAAAAAGTTGACACCTGCAGATATTTAAGTTGTTGTGTTTAATTTCTTTTTTTAGTCTAGTTCCATTCTTATCAGTTGATCAGCCAAGTTGTTATTCAAGCTGACACCATATGCAGGAAATCTATAACCAATGTAGATAGCTATAAAACGGGTGATCAATGTCCTAAGTTGATCAAGTTAATTGAAATGAATATACAAACAAGCTTCACATCTCGTCTATTCATTCAGCAAGTTTACCTGTCAAATGATTCTTCTTCTTTAAGCTGTCAATAATGATATGGTCATCAATTATAATGTCCCTCCAAGTTTTGTCTACCTACTTTGTAGAGGACTCCTTAGGGTTCCTATATATAATATTATGTCCACTTCCTACTAAATGTTAATCTGGTAATGGCCATTCAACACTTAAATGATGGTGGTTTAATGGTTTCTACTTTGTTAATTGTGATATATATATATATATATATATATCCTGCAGTTAGTATTGGAAGCATAATCGTATGATTAATTGTGATATAAGTATTACACAAATAGGTGTTTTAGGTTGCTTTCTGATTCTTATTGTTCTTAGAGTAAACTTCAGTTTATGCCAAAAGTTCACCATACAAACTCTATGCTGATGCCCACTTTTTTTGGGGATAGGTTATGGTATCTGCAAAGGAAGAGCCTAATTCTCCTCTGCCTCCTGCTGTAGATGGTCTTCTCAGGGTGCACAAACGTGTTGTGGATGGGCTGGACAATGACTCCACTCATCCACCAGCAGTTGCAGGAGGCAAGGTTTCCACAAGACTTCTTGTACCAGCTGCCCAAGCAGGAAGTTTAATCGGGAAACAAGGCACTACTGTCAAATCAATTCAAGAAGATTCTAATTGCGTGGTTAGGGTTCTTGGAGCAGGTGTTTCTCTTTGTAATTATATCACATGTTTTATTTGGAATATGAATTGTATGCATGACAGTTCTTCGCTTGCCAATTACTTGTCATTTTCTCTTATGTTTATGTTGCAAAATGGTATTAATCCAGCTCTCGGCTGGTCATAATAGGCAATTTTTGAGGATCAAGAAGAACCCTTAGGTAGGTTGGGAAAGATTGAAGTTTTGATACTGGTCCATTTGTACTTATAAATTATTCAGGCTTTTCTTGTTTCAACTGTAGCAAGAGATACAAGAGTTATGTTTTAGCTTGGATGTCAATGCCTTAATAGGGAAGTATGGTTCCTTTTGTGAACACGAAAAAAAGGAAAATCTAATAAGACTTCGTTGTTTCCTATTAACATAATAGCATCTTTCAGAAGGTTGCCGAATTGCTGGTAGTATGCTTTGTATCGCATGTGGGAACTGTTTGCATTTTGATGTCCGCAAACTCTTACATTTTGTCTATGATTTTGATATGTTTCTTCTTCTGACGTAAATAACCAGCTTCATGAAATGCTGTGCATATTCGTGTCCATTTCTTGGAACTTGCTATTTTGTATTGTCTATGTGGATCAAAGTGTTCCACACCCAGCAGTCATTTTTCACATGTCAGGAAGTAAGAGGTTAAACATTACACATATCACAGCATGTAGCCTCGGTTTGCCTTCTCTAGGAATTCTTTATGGGAATTGGATTAAATTATAACAAGCCCTCTGATAAATCAGTATGTTAAGTTATGATTGCTGAATGCATGTTGATGCGGCATATTATATAGTATGCAATACATCTGTGCTCTCAAATAAATTATTTGTTATGTCAGAACTTATTGTTGGCTTCAGGCTGACACTATTAAAGATAGGTCTTCAGATGTCAACATCAATAACTACTTTGGCTACTAGCTATTCACCAGATACTAGAACAGATTAGGCAATGTTACATTATTGTAGTACTTAGGTTTAACCCCATTAATGCACCAAACGGATTGGATCAAACGTGACGTGTTCTTTTAAAATGGACTCTACTGCTAAAGAGAAATATAATTGTGCAGAGACTTGGTGATTTATCATCTTTTCTACTTTTTGGTTATGCACAGATGTATGGTCTGGTGATGTATGTAACTTGTTTAAACTTTCTAGAGAATGCCTTAATGCATATCCAAAGATGATTTAATAAATATTACCTGTATCAGTTATGTAACTAAACCTGGTGTGCACTGAATTAACAGAATCAATTATCACTGTATTTAGTGTACTCAATCTATAGAATTAACTGCAGTAAACATAGTTACTATTACCCTAATAATACATTTTGGAAGGTTTGGGTACTTGTTTAGTCTATTGACAGATATAGACTGATTCAAAGCTTATAAGATAATATATATTATGATGTCTCTGTTAATATATTCTAATATTCACCATACCTATATCAACTACTCATATATTTGTGTTGGCAAAATCGTTGCAGAAGAACTGCCAGTTTTCGCCCTCCAAGATGACAGAATCGTGGAGATAGTTGGGGAGCCTGCAGGGGTTCATAAGGCGATTGAGTTGATTGCATCTCATTTGAGGAAATTTTTAGTAGATCGTAGCATAATACCGATAATTGAAATGCAAGTATGTCTGCTTTTAAAAGTCCATATGGGATGAAATTTCTATTATTTGATCATATTTTCTGGATCTTACTTTCTGATCATTTTGTCAGATGCAAATTTCCAATTCTCACGTGGAACAACACATGCCTCCAGCTCAGCCTTGGGGTCCGCCGCCTCAATCTTTTCCACCTAATGCGCCTTCAGGTCCTGGATATGGAGCTAGCCCCCGTTTCATGCCTCCACCTAGGCAGTTTGATAATTATTACCCTCCCGTAGACATGCCGCCTCCAGAAAAACAACCTCATCAAGGTATATCTGCCTATGGAAGAGAAGCCCCAATGCATTCCTCATCCAGCCAGCCTGCTCCATCAGTAATCACTCAGGTTATCTTTTTCTTCCAACACTTTATTTAAAGCTATCTTGGTCAATGAAGTGAAACGACAAATCTTGAACGAAGATCAATACCAGTGCCTTGGTTGTAGTAGATCCTTGGCCTATAGTTACTGGCTGGCACTGAAAATATTTCCTCGTTACAATTCAGTTCCTATCTGAGCTGTCCATATATGTTGACCTGTCCTGAACCTTCTTTATAAGTGTACCCATTAGTTGTCATGTGAGCTGAGTAAGTCCTAGCCATTATTCTGATGTTAATTGTGTGATTTGCAAAGGGGATCCAGTATAATGCTCACTTGAACTTTGCCAATCATTTAAGCACTGATGAAAAGTGTTCTATTTAGTGCCTCAAATATACAGAGATAAGTTTATCTTAAGGCGGTGTTTGAATGTGTCGTACCTCTCACTAACCAATTTTTGATTTCAAAACTGTTAGTTCTGGTAGTACCTTAGTTTGTTGCTTTTTAGTGAGAACACGAAGATCTAAAAGCTTATGGCATGTTTGTTTTCATTTTCATTCTTTTTCCATTTTTCTGCTATGCAAAATACTGTGTTTTGCTAATTTCCATGTCGACTTTCAGTTTTTCAGTTCAATATCATCAGTTGTAACCATGCATCGTCATTACAGCGGGACTGACCACTTAAATATCCATCTCATTGTTCTAATCACAAAATTAATCATATTTTCATATCTGCGGCAAATTCAAAGTTGACAAATTCGGAAACAATCATATTTTGATTATTCAAACCTATAACTGAATATATAATCATTCATCATACCAAAATCATTACTTTCCTACTAAAGGCGTAATTGGGACATGATAAATTTGCAGGTCACACAGCAAATGCAAATCCCACTATCTTATGCAGATGCTGTTATTGGTACACAAGGTGCAAGTATAAGCTACATTCGTCGGGTTAGTGGTGCCACGGTTACCATACAAGAAACTAGGGGTGCTCCTGGAGAAATGACAGTTGAGATTAGTGGAACTACTTCTCAAGTCCAAACTGCTCAGCAACTGATTCAGGTATTTTCATTATCTAAACCACATAACTGTTTCATTTTGTTATTTTTCTTGTCTGCCTACTCAATATTATGAAGGTGTTTTTTGTCTAGCCTTACATTGCACATACATGTTGTGTATCCAGTGACCTTGCTGAGTCACGAGCTTTTGTATGTCTTTGAGAATAATTTGATTCAGAACGAATTGTGTACGTGTCGTCTACTCTATGGAAGGTGTTACTTTTCCATCTTCTTCAGAGCTTTGATATATTAGTAATAATGGCCTCATGTTTCTATGGCCCAAGTTAGTTTTAGTCAATGTTGTCAGACCAATAGGCCACAGTGGTTAACGGCTGCTAACCTGTGACTTTGTACAGTTCTTGTTGTTTTTCTTGTCATTCTTGTCATGTTTATCATCATTGTTGTTTATTTTTTATTTTCCTGCTGCTACTCATCTGTTGTTGGTGAAGAGTTGGCAGAGAATCTGTTGTTGGTGAAGAGTTGCCACTTCTCTGCCACTCACCTGTCTGCAGCAGTACATCTTTTCTTGTCTTGACTTGCTTACTTTCACAGTCCATTAACTGAATGCATATGCTTTGTAAGTACTCATTTCCTATGTAATCTTTTGGCAGAATTTCATGGCTGAAGCAGCTGCAAGCCAAACGCAAGCTCAACATGCTTCATCCACTGATTACAACTCTTATGCAGCTCATGGCTCGGTATACACATCTCAGCCTCCAAATCCTAATCTTTCTGGACAAAGTGGGGGCTATGGCTCAGTTTATGGCTCCAGTTATGGCTATTGAGTTAGTAACTTCTAAACATCCCCTAGTTTTGGAACTAGGGAGCCTAATAAATATTTCTTGGGAGTTGGCAGTTAATTACTTACTTTTTTTTAATAGATTCTAAAGTTAAAATTAGAGAGATGAAACTTGGTAGGCATTAGGATTCTGGTAAACCAGTCGAGCATGTTAGTTTTTGTTTTTCCTAATACTCTGAACTGTACTTGTTCATGCTCAACCATCATGTATTTAATTATTGTATCGCTGTTTGTATTTTTGCACTGTTGGATATATATGAACGCTTTTAGTTATGCTGCCGTAATACTAGTTTGTTACTTTTTAACTTTTTTTTTTTGAACCTTTTTTGGTTCGAGAGACGGGTATTGGAAGTTTGGATTGAACCCTTGCCACTCACTCTTACGCCAAGTATACTGCTAAACTACGATGCTCGCATCTGAGTATTGGTTTGTCAATACTCGTAGAATGTTTCTTTATTGGAAATGCCAAAAAAGTTGCGGATCAGCTTTTTATTGTTTGCAAGAATACATTTGGTGTCAAATAGAAGTTCATTCACATTTATCTATGGTCATATTATTTTATTTATAAAAAAAAAAGATTTTGTACGTCACTCATTGTTATATTGATGATACAAGTGATATATATGAATCGTATTAATAGAGTGTAGGGAGTTATATGTTTTTTTTAACAATAAAGGTACTTAAATAAGAAATACATAAAACACGGTGTCTGTGCCGCACGCGATGAATACTAGTCTTTGAAAAAAGAAAAACGAGGGATATGAAAAAGTAAGGAAAAAAACTTTTATCTAAATAATTGTGATTTTTTTTTAATTAAATGTGGAGGCTATGAACATAATTGTTCATAATTTAAGGTCAATATTATGTTTATGGTTAACTATCAAATTTATTTTAACTTTGATCCAATTGATTAATTCTATCTCAATCTTTACAATTTATTAAATATATCTCAATTTTTTCAATTTATATTAATTTTATCTCAGAAAAGTTTGAATTGTAATGTAATGCACTAGAGGACTATTATGTGTTTAGATAGATCCACTATTTTTATTACCTTATGTAGTAGTTTACATTTTGATTAGTCATTTGTCGATGAAGATATACTAAAAAGTGAAGAAGCATAGAAATCAAAGACGACCACGCAAGGTCGGGCCTTCTTGAATTACTTCTGATGAACATCACATGGGAAGAGTGACAAGTTTGAAATATAAACTAGGAAAAACAATACACTCGAAATAGTATCATGGGCGGTAGGCCCACCACCCATCCATCGTGCTAGGACCCTCCATAGTATCTCGTCCACGATTCTGAATTTGGGATTACGGTCAATCATGACTGAAGCAAAAATGAAAGAAATATTTAATATTAAAACTACTACTATTGTTCAATATTAACGACTTACATCAAAAGAATAATATATAAGGATGTCTAATTTATTTTGGACGGGGTCTTTATTTGTTGAAAGTGATTGACAATATCGTTATTAAAAATTTGTAAAAATACATCTTTTTATAGCGACCAAACAATTATTTGAAGTTGATCACAAATGCTATATCAAAATTTATTATTGCCATAAGTCATTATAAAAAACAGTCTCTCTACACTCGTTGTAGCAATTGGAAGAATCAAAACCAACAACTTCAAGAGCAAAAACACTAGAAGATAAATACATATCTATTTGTTTCAACACACTATATTGACAGAAAACTAACATTGTAAGAATAAGGGTATAGATAAAATAATAGTAATTTTTTAATGTTTATATAAAACAATAAAAAAAATTAGGGGTACAATTGGATTCGCCGTTGCGCTAGCGACTCCAAGTTGTGTTCGATCTTCTATCCCCCATAATACGAGTAGTTGTAATCACTAGCATCAGCTCGACCTCAAAAGCAAAGCCAACTCCATTGAAATAGTGGGAACAACCCATGACTAGTCTATTGATTAAATCTTTATATTGTGATGTTAAATATGTATACACTCAACATTTGAACCATAAAAAACATTTCTTCATGTAGAGGGCATGGCTTGGCTTTGCTTCAATAAAAACCCAACATATTCATACCCCATAGATGGATTTCACAATATTTATTAACTTCCACCACGCAAAATAGCATGTGCACCAAATTTGTACAGAAACCATTTTCTATAAATTACTAGGTATAGTACAGTTGCAAACAAGGAAGAATAAGTCGGCAAATTTTTTTTTTTTTTTTTAAAATTGGACTTTCTGTGGATATAATCATTTACTAAGGAAAATCTTATCAAATTGAACACATAATTTTGACTGAAAATGCTTACTGGATTAGTCAATCCGAGTCACAGTTTCTATCCAATGTTGACTTGTAATATGGATAATCAATTAAATTTTAACTGTGACGACGAGTCATCAGAATTCTCAAAGAGATAAAGAAAAAGGAGAAGAAAAGAATCAAATATAGGAAAATTCTTACTTGGGATACAAGGTCAAGTAATATGACCAGTTTTCATCCCTTTGAAAAGTAATCCCTTTTTCGACTTTCGTTATATCTTTGAGAAAAAGAGATTCCTTGTACATTGCATCTTCACCAATCCAAACCCAACAATGCAAACTGTACAAGCAACCCTAATGCCAAGCAATAGTTTTTCATTCATATCATGAAACTACACCCACAAACAAAACTCATATATATATATATGCATAAGCCGGGTCACAAACACACACACACACATGTACAGTTGATGTTATAGAGTTCAAGATAGATCTACCACACTGAGAAGGAACTAGCTGCAGAGGAAATGGCAATGAGACCGAGAGGTGGCGGTGCAGCCAGTTCTAGGCGGACAACAAGATCAGGGGTCGTCCGGTCAGTCTATGAAAATTTCAAGCCAGAGTCTGAATGGCAGCAAGATGATGAATCTCATATTCTCAATATTTATCTTCCTGGTGAGTAAGCGAATCAAGTTGTCAATATATACAGATAAACATTACAATGGCTAAAAGCCGAAAAAGCTCAAGAATTCACCTTTACTTTTGCAGGTTTCATGAAGGAGCAGATCAAGGTAAGCATGGAAGGCCGGAACACCATCAGGGTTCGCGGAGAACGCCTTGTAGGTGGCAACAAATGGAGTCGCTTTCTGGAGGACTTTCAAGTTCCAGAAAATGGTGAAATGAATTCGGCTCGTGCCAAGTTCCATGGAGGGATACTTAGCATTACAGTCCCGAGAGCGAAAGTTGGCAAAGAAGATGAACTTCCTACAGAAACCGGCGGCATTGATGGTACCCGAAAGCAACCTGCCCCTCAAAAGGGTAGTACTCCAGATGTTAGAGATGTGAAAGGTGGTATCGAACCACAAAATTTATCGGGTGATCCGGAGACAAAACGTGTTCAGGATGGCAATCAAAAGCAACCCATCCCTCAAAAGGGCCTAAACGAACCTTTTCCAGCAGTTGGTTCTAGCCAATCCGCAGAAGAGAAAAGTTTAGAACCTCTGAAGGCATCAGCTGAATCTAAGAACAAACACGATCTGGAAAACATAGTTTCCGATGACACCGACAAAAAGGAAAGCAGTGACAAGGCACCGGTCGACCCCAAAAACACACATGATAGGGATGGTGATCAGAGAGGCAGGAGCTTTACCCCAATGAGTAGTACTGGAAATGTAACTTCCAAGAATGATGTAAAAAACGGAAGCAGTGAAACTAAAGAAAAGCACGTTGCATCAGAGAAACCGGACGACAAAACAAATGAGAAGGTACACAATGAGACCATGCGAAGTTCTGAATTACCTGAGGCCAAGACAACCAAGACAAAGAAATTGGAGAAAAACGGAGCCACAGGCATCCCTGAAAAGCACACAGACAACAAAGAACTATATGGAGCTTCAAAAAAGCAGAAACACAAGAGGGAGATGAAAGGGTTCGATGAGCTCAATGAAGAAAGGCAATTGCTGGTGAATATGGGGGCGGCTATGCTTGTTATTGTGGCACTTACCGCTTATGTCACCTACAATTTTGTATCTGCAAAAGATAAAAACTAGATTCTTTATGAGTCATTGTATATAACTCAAGAATATGAGGAACTTGACAGATAAACGGCACATTGTTTAACGTTCCCCAGCTACAGTTAGCTATTCTAAAGCTGCCTAATCATCATAGCAAAGAAAAGTGGTAAAAGAAATAAAAATCATTTTCCTCATTAACTTATCCTATTAATGCACATGGAAATTTCATGGTGCAAGAACAACTAGAGAGACTGAAAATCAATACACAAACGCCTGCGATGAGAGAGTCTTAAGAACACACGGAATAAACCTGACAATTACATACATGTTTCAATATCCAAGCATGCTCTACCATTAATGCAGACATGTAACAAATATAAACCGCAATGACCATCAAAATCAACAAAGAGATCCTTTTTGCATTAAATACTCAATGAAAACCATGAAGTTTGATAAATTAGAAGGTAAAGAATGTAGACAGAGAACTTATTATTTTATTCAATTGTTGTATATACGTCTTACATAAGTGATCCTATTTAAAAGGATCAAGAATCATGTACATGGAAAGAAAGACATTTCCTAAATAGGTAGAACTAATTTAGGTTGTGATACTCCTTGATCGTAGCTTATATCTTTTTAAATTTCTTTTATTGTCAACACTCCCCCTCAAGTTAAGTAACGGAATTGCGTATACTTAACTTGTCCTGTCCAATGCTTCAGAAAAGCTTTTGTAACTCACCGCCTTGGTCAAGATATCTGTCAGTTGATTTTCAGATCGAACGAATGGAAACTCCACAATGCCTGTCTCGATCTTTTCTTTGATGAAATGCCTATAAACTTCCACATGTTTAGTTCTATCGTATTGAACCGAATTTTCTGACATGCTGATTGCTGCTTTGGTGTCACATAAAACTTGGCAAGTCTTTGAGGAACCCAATCCAAGTTCCCTCAACAATTTTCTCAACCACAACACCTCGGTTAGACCACTTTTGATTCCCATGAATTCAGCTTCATCACTTGACAGAGCAACGACCTTCTGCTTCTTGTTTTTCCAGGTGACCAGATTCACTGCCATGAAGGTTAAATATCCAGAGGTTGATTTTATGTCTATTGGGTCTCCAGTCTAGTCGGCATCTGTATATAGCTGTGAATCTCTAGATTTCCATTTCTCTTGAACATGATCCCGTGACTGAAGGTCCCCTTAAGATACCTTACTATTCTTAGCGCAACTTCAAGTGATCTTTTTGTGGTGTATGCATGAACTGACTAACCACTCCAACTGCATATGCGATGTCGGGCCTAGTGTGAGATAAACATATCAACTTCCCGACTAGCCGCTGATCTCTCCCTCGATCCATCATCTCCGGTCCTTTCACTATTTGCACTCCATGGTTATGTGCTATTGGGGTATCTGCTGGTTTGCAGTCCATCATTCCACTATCTGCAAGAAGATCCAAAGTATATTTCTTTTGATTGATGAAGATTCCCCTTTTTTATCTTAAAACTTCAACATCAATGAAATACTTCAGCCCCCAAGTTTTTCTTCTCGAATTCTGCCGACAAATTTACTTTCAATTTCTGTATCTCTTCGAAATCATCCCCTGTGATAATCATGTCATCGACATAGATGATTAAGCATGTAATTCGACCATCTTGCTTCTTCGGGAATAAAGTATGATCAGAGTTACTCTGACTATACCCGTACTCCTTCATAACTTCAGTATATCTCTCAAACTAGGCCCTCGGAGACTGCTTCAATCCATACAATATTTTCTTTAATTGACACACTTCTCTATTGGCAAATTCAGACTGGAAGTCAGCTGGTGCTTCCATATAAATTTCTTTTTCTAATTCACCATGCAAGAAGGCATTGGTGACATCAAACTGGTGGATGAGGCAATCTTGGTTGGCTGCAATAGAGATTTAAACCCGGACTGTATTCATTTTTGCTATAGGAAAGAAGGTTTCTGAGTAATCTAATCTAGGGGTGTTCATGGTTTCGGAACCGCTGATTCAGTTCCGAGGGGAGGGGAATCGAAACTGAACTGCCTAGCCAAGATACGGTTTTGGTTTTGAACTGGAAACCGCCGGTTCTGGTTCCGGTTTCAAACCGCGGTTTCCGGTCAAAACCTCTAGTTTTTGGGCCGGTTCCGGTTTTCCTTTTTTTTTCTTTCTAAATTTAAGTATAAGTAATACATTTGTAAATTAAATTGCAACTATAACTATTTTACAAATAATAAATTACAAAGTTGAAGTTTTTTTTAAGTA
>JAYDZE010421682.1:0-16631 GCA_034509125.1 Monilaria moniliformis | reverse complement strand
ATATATATATATATATTTATATATATATATATATATATATATATTTTCTTATTTTGTATGTGTGAATTAGATTTTAATAATATTTAATTAAAATTTATTAATTAAAGTTAAGATGTAATTAAAAAGATCCACCTTGCATGCAGGTAGTAAATCATGGCATTGAAAGCTCTTTAGTAGATGAGGTGCGCCGCATTAGCAGAGAATTCTTTAAGCTGCCGATGAGCGAGAAGCAGAAATACGCCACGCACGCCGGCGAGGACGAAGGCTACGGCACCGACGAACTCGTCGCCGACGATCAATGTCCCGACTGGTCCCACAACTTAGGACTCCGTATCCTTCCGGAAGACCGCCGGAAACCCAAATATTGGCCTCAAAATCCCGATTCTTTCAGGTCTATACCATAATTCATGAACATAAGCTAAAATTTTCCAAATAGCTCAAACTATTATTTACTATAAAAAATTATATTTTGTACTATCAATAACAATAATGGTCCAATTATACCTATTGTTTAGCTTCAATCTTTTATCCTAATTAATGCCTGATCCCTAATTTTTACTGACGGAATCGAGGTGACATATCTACGTGGAAATTCATATTTATTATAATATTTAAAATTAAAAAAGTTACTAAATTCATGCGCAAATTTCTTGAATTCTAAATTTTATAATATTCTTTAATATAAAATATTAAAAAATTCTAAGGCTCCGTCAGTAACAAAATGGAAGCAGGTAAGATTAGGATAGATATTATATATTGGGAATTTATTTTATAGCATGGGATATTTTTGATAGTAAGTGAATATTTGAATAATATAACACATGGACACCTGCAGAAAGGTAATTTCGGAATACAGTGATAAGTTGAGAGGGGTTGAAGAAGAAATACTGAAATTAATGGGGAAGTCGTTGAAGCTAGGTGATGAGGAGAGCTTTGTGAAGAAAATGAGGGAAATGTACGCACAATTCAACTACTATCCTCCATGTCCGAATCCCGACCGAGTTCTTGGTTTGAGACAACACGCTGATTTTTCGGTCATAACGATTCTGCTGCAAGACGACCAAGTCGGTGGCCTTCAGCTGCTCAAAGACGATACCACCTGGTTTTCAGCTCCTATAGAGCCTCACGCACTCTTCGTTTTCGCAGGCGATCAACTCGAGGTATGCACGCATTTAAGATGCTACTCATATCTCAATCCAAATATATATATCAATAATTAAAAAAAATACTATGATATATATATATATACACTCACAAGTTGAGAAACAAAAGAAAATATTAAAACCCAGTTCGTTTTAATTACTACACGAATGTACAACCAAATCTCTATTATGTTTGGCTTATGGTTACTGAGGGACAAATTCGTAATGTATAAGTACATTTCATATGTTCATAGATTTATGGGTACAATTAGTAGTAAGCAAAATGTGTGCAGATAATGAGCAATGGGATATTCAAGAGCTGTGTGCACCGCGTAGTCAGAGTGGTGTCGGACAAGGAGAGGTGCACGTTAGCTGTGTTTTTCTCGCCCGATTTTGCGGAGGAGATAGGGCCGCTGGATGAACTTGTCGGCGGCGGCCGGCCAAGATTGTTCCAGAATGTCACAAACTATGTTGGCTTTTCCTACCCATACTTTCACCAGGGTAAAAGGCCTATTGATGCACTTCGGATTTAATTTGATAATTAGTCGGTTCAAAATCATGGACGTCTTTAATGTGCAACCTCTTTTTCGATTTAAGTTTTTTCTTGTTACTGTTGGAATGATTGGAATAATAACTTGTTCGAATTTCTAAGGTTGAATGCAATAATAGAATTGCGATTGAAAATTTTTGTACTGTACGTTCAGATTTTAAGGAGTATGGCAATTTCATATATGAAGGATAATTACTATGAACGAGTAATGCAATGGGGTAGGATCTATATGACCATCATTTTATTTAAAAATAATATATAATACGAATCATCTGGTATTAAATCATATTTTCGAATAAATCTTGTAGCACCACCTTCCCACCACTTTTATCAAATCTAGCAAAACTTCAAAAAATAAAATAAATTGTATGGCATCAGTTATTTCAAACACAAAGCAACAAAGGGGATATTTATAAAAATATGCTTAGATTGCACTAGAAAATAGTTTTTTTCAGAACCATAACAGGTAGCATTTTGATTTAGGCTGAGAATCACAACTTTTTCTTTCCCAATAAGTTACCCTTCACCCACAACCATTGTAATTCAATTTAGTGTAATTAGAGTGATAAAGTAGGACATGAATTACAACCTCTCATTTCTCAATTTAAAAAATAATAAATAAATAAATAAATAAATAATTTCCCTTCAAATCAAGCACAAAAATAATGGGTTAATTGCTTTTGAAGGCATAAATTTTAAGTCAAATTACAATTACAGCCAAACTTTGATACATTGATACCAAACCTTTTGATTTGTTGCAATTAGGATCATTGTGAAATATATTAATGATTCATCACATTTTCGGTTTCAAACAAATTCATATCATTATGGACATTTTGGTATATGTCTTGATGTATAATATTTTCTAGCTAATTGCGACAATTGCTGGAGCAACTAACTACATATTTGACAGCAACACAAATCCTTGCATATTTTGTAAAACTCGTTGTAGTTAGTAATTATTGAATGATGAGCCATATGTTAATATATTAATCCCCTTAACACAGTTAATGCCCAACGTTTAATTTCTTGAGTTAAAGGCTCGATGATATATATGATCCCATCAAGACCGGCGAGTAACTGGAACAACCGTATGTTCTCGATGATTTTCCGGTATTTGGTAATTCCTTCCTCACAACAGTCTAGGGGATTCGGCTGCCTCTGGTCAATATTCACCCAGATGGTCTGCAAATCGTTCCAATAATCTCCAAGATGAGCGTCCCTTGGCATACTTTGTTGGCCTTAACTTTCAAATCATAGATTTGAAATGGGTTGGTGCTGCTTCCATATGTAATAGCAAGACTGTCCCAAATCCCTTTTGAGGTCTAATGTTGAGCGAAATTGTTTGCTAAGAAAAGACCGTGAGGTCACTCTCTTCCCATTAGTAGTAATTTGGATCTTCTGTTGGTGGCGGCAGAGGAATTCCGATTAGGTGGCTGGTCTTTCATCTTCCTTCTACAGCGACCCTCATAAGTCTTGACCACAGTGGGTAATTTCTCTAATTCGTTAATCATTACTGTAATTTTATTAATTATTAATCGACGTATACTCGTCTTCGATTTCATATTTTAATCAACTTGAATTAAAAAATAAAATAAATCACAAAAATCGAAATTGCCGAAAACCGGTGGTTCGGAACCGACGGTTTCCAGTTCCAAACCGAAACCGACAACTTCCTTAGCGGTTCGGTTACGGTTCCGATGCCCTCGGAACCAGAACCGGCGGTTTCGAAACCGTGAGCATCCCTATTTATATATACCTCCACCATTCCTCATTTCTACTTACTCCTCTTGTGTTAACAAGAATTCTCACTTCTCAACCTCCAATTTCTCGCTTCTCAACCTCTAATTTCTCTCTATTTTGTGCAAATTATGCTTATTTACTTACTTGCTTGCTTAGTTACTATCAATTATATTTATTCACACACACTTTCGAACTACTTCCTTCATACAACATTTACACAATTACAAATTCAAATTATAAATAAAATTTTATTTACAATTAATATTTTCTTTGTCTTTGTTTTAGAATTATACTCTTATTGATTTTGAATTACAATTTAGAATAGAAAATAGAATACAATCTAAACTCTCGAGAAGAAAAAAAAAACGGAGCCGGAATCGGGAACCGCCAAAACTGCCTCGTAACCGTCCGGTTTGGAACCGGAACCAAAACCGGCATTTCCGGTTCCAAACCGGAACCGCGCCTAACCATCTAGCAATTCGACTACGGTTCGACCACCTTCGGAACCGGAACCGGCGGTTCCGGAACGGTGAACACCCCTAATTTATTCTCTCAAAACTTTGTATGTTATAAGACCTTATTTTCAGTTATCTCTACAATATAGTAGTTGAAATAATTGAAAAAATGCAGATAATGAGCAATGGGATATTGAAAAATGCATGTGTTGCAATTATATTTCCCAACTTGGAGCGGGTTGGGTTGGCGATTACGTAATCCATTTGGACCAAAGATGTGGATATTGATAAAATGTGGGGGAAATGTGGATATTGACATTACTAGTTCATAAAAATAGAGATACATTATTATTTGTTTATGTCAAAAATTATTTGCATTATCCAGCAGATCACAAATGTTTGAATCGACAAATGGTTGTATATATATATTCTACTTTTTTGTTGAGAAAAAAAATGAATTTTGAAATCATAATTATCAAAGAAGTCGACGCACCTTTGGCCACAGAAATCCCAGTCATAGACATTGGCCGGGGTTTCCTCCGCAGATGCTGAGCTCGTCGCAGTCCGCTCTGCTCTCGTCACATGGGGTTGCTTTCAGGTTGTAGCTTCTCTTCCTTTTATATGCATGCCATTTACCATCTCAAATAAAGTGCACTAAATCGCCAGATAATTCTTCCACCAGTCGACTGTAGAGAAGCAGAGATACACGAGGCAAGGCGATGATGTTGAAGGTTACAGCAGCAGTCCAGTTCATGGCAGCGTCCAACAGCTCGAATGGGCCAATAGGTTGCGTCTTCTAGTCACTCCACAAGACTACTTTCTGAGAAAAATCACCACTATGTCTGCACAGTTCAACACTATCCACCATGTTCAAAACCTGATCGAGATTTTGGTCTCCGGACACATACAGATTGCACTGGAGTAACTCTTCTATTGCAGGACAGGCAAGTACTAGGCCTTCAGCTGCTCAAAGACAACCAGTGGTTATCAGTTCCTATAATGCCTCATGCACTGCTTGTTCTGGCGGGGATCAACTCGAGGTTCGTACATATATACATGTATATAATGAAATAATTAAGGAAAACTACAATGTAAGAGAGGAAAGTGGGATTACCTTGGTGTTGGGATAAAGGCGATTCTTGAAGCAGAAAATCTTGTAACCTGTTCTTGCTGTTTGTTTTCCTGCACATAATGAGCAATGAGATATTCAAAAGTCATATGCACAGAGTAGTTATAACTCAGAGAACGAGAGGAACTCCTTGGCCATGTTCTGCTCTCCTGATTTTGCACAAGAGATTGAACCGCTGGATCAACTTGTTGATGAAGAGAGACCAAAAATGTTCAAGAAAGTAACAAACTATGCTGGGTGTTTTTACCACTACTATCACCAGGAGAAAAGGGCTATAGATGCAGTTAGAATATAGTGGTCTTTCATGTTGAGTATACATATACACAAGTGTAATGCTTCAGTATGCATATAACAACATATAATGATCATATGATCCATAAATAATTACTCAAGAGTCTGCAAAACTCCTGATTGTTCTTCCTACTTTTGAGTGGGTTGTTTTGGATAGTTGATATTGTCAAAACCTCACTGGAAACAACTTATAATTTAAATATACGCAATAAACACATGATTTTATGTAAAAAAACGTAATTGTAAGTTCATTGCAATATTAGAGATCACTGAAATCAAGCAGAACAGCCAAAACTAAATCATCAGCACCTCAAAGCATTGGAAGACGTATTGTCACACAATTATCAAGCTACGAAGAGCGAGGGGTAAAAGTAACTGGTGAAAGCCCAGAACGTGATATAAGCAAGAGTATCACAGAGAAACGAAAAGATATAATCAAGAGTATCATAGAGAAAGGAAATGATATAATCAGACGGTACATTCCAACTTAGATTAATTTATTAGAACCATGATCCTGATGAAGCTCGGCTGATACAATATCTTATGTAAAATTCAGACATACAGCATAAGTGAAACAAAATACAGATCAAAAGAAGAAAAAAAGAACAAAAAACAGAGATTGCAAGGATAGAGTCTCTCATCGATAAGTTAGTCCACCATCTGTACACAACTGGATTCTCCATTGTCTGTTGTTCCATCAGCCAAATAACATACAGAACAAGGAAATGGTGACACCTGAGGTAAAATGAAAAAAATACTGTAAATACGAGCTACTATTACCAGCAGGTACATAAGGCAGTGAACTGAGTTCTGGTGAAGTCATTTACCCATTTTCATGATTGGTAAAATAGCACAATGCAGAAAGAAACTAATAATACCACAAATGAATAGTTAAATGGTATCTGTTTTCAATCTTTGGAACACAGCTCAGATTATGGATCTTTCAGAATTGTTCATAATCAACACAAGGCACTCACATATGAGTTTTACACGTAACAAGGTAGATAATAAATATCACCAAGCATAGAAGGAAAAGGAATCGACGGTTGCAGCACAGCTTCCATTTCCAAGTACAGCACATGATGGTCCAAACTCATATTTTTAAAGAACAGATTGCTATTGGCTCCATTTATCAGGAGGTCCAACTCCCAACACATGTGGTATTGTACAAAACGTGGTAAATGACAATGAAAGCAACCCACAAATAGTATGAGGGCAGATAAACATTCCTTGTTGTTAACCACCACACATTCTGAATCTCTGATAAAGACACTAGTGGTTCACCATAGTCCTATGATATTTTCTCCTATAACCACCTCAAATTTTACTTAGTGTATTACAGTTCAAGACAAATACCAATTACACCATGTAATTGGGATTTGAGAAGTTCTTAATAAATTCTAATTTTGCACATTAATCTACATCATTATTTAGAAATGACAGATTGGAGAAACAATCAAGAATAAACTAGAAATATCCACTTCAAACTTTAACAAGAGCCTTACATTGGAAATCAGACTTTTTCTTTTCTTTTTCTGCAACACAGAAGCAATATGAATCTTGTCAAGCTATACATTGCATTCCATCATTTCAGAATATCAAATGTACTGAACACACCATTATGCTCCATTTTGTGTTATTCAAAGTACGGCACTAAAAGCTATACAAAATTCAATCAGCTTATATCATGTAAGCAACACAATTTCCATCATTTCCATTGACGATGACGCCCAATAACGAATCCATTCCATCAATATACAACGACCGAAAGACAGGAGCATACCTAATACAACACAAATAAGCCTAATTGTTCTTGTTGACAACGGCTTCAGATTGAGGTGGCAACAATGGAGTCCCATTCTTGGGCAATTTGGCCAGCATCGGCCTCCGGTGACCTCCCTCCTCCGACTTCCCAAACAACTGCTTCCTCAACGCCTCGTGCAAGTGGCCAAACAGCTCCTTCTTCAACGCCTCAAACGCCAAGTCCAATCTCTCTAGCTGCTCCATCGCATTCTTATTATACATAAAGAGGCCGTAGTATAGGTCGAAACTATCGCTGGCGGTGTTCTCCACCAAATTCAACAGCGTCTCATACCCTTTCGTGTTGATCGGAGTGCTATCGAGCTGCAGCTTCTCCAGAATCCTCCCCATGGTGTGCGTGATGAACTGCGACCCCGCGGCGTACTTATCGTGCTCCGCGCAGCTCATCTCCACCATCGTGCACCCTTCCTTTTTGAAAATATCTAAGAACGTCTCAATGCGATTGATTCTAGAGTCCTCGTTCCCAATCCTCACTTTATCGAACACAAAAGGCAGATTCTGCCACGTCACCTTCCCGCTCTCGGGGCCGAACATCGGGTGCGTGCAGAGGATATCGAAATGGTGGGGGAGGACCTGCAGGAAGATGTTCTTCGGGAACTCCTTGACCGAGAGGACGTCGACGAACAGCGTGTTCCGCCGCAGGCGCTGCAGTGGCAGCGACCGGAGCACGGATTCGGTGGAGATAACGGAGGTGCAGATGAGGATAACGTCGGGGTGCTGCTCGCAGAGGTCGTGCGGATCGGTGAAGAAGGCGGCGCCGAGAGACTGCGCGACGGCGTGGTAATTCGACCGTGAGTGCGCGAACACAGTGTGCCCCTGGCGGATGAACGCCTTCGCCAGGAATTGGCCGAAGTTTCCGAACCCTACAACGGCGATTTTGAGCTTGCTCGACTGGCTGAAGCGGTTGAAGAGGTACGCCTCGTAGTCGTAAGGCTGCGCGGCGTCGACCGCGCGGATGCAGTGGAGGCGGCGGCGGCGGCGGGAGGGAGGGAGCTGCGGCGGCGGCGAGGAGAGCGACAATTGGTCGGAATGGTGGTGGTGGTGCGGGAGGAGGAGAGATGCCCGGGCGGAGGTGGCTGCGGCGGCCGGCGGCTGCGCGGCGGCGGGTTGAATCGAAGAGAAGGAAACCATGGGTGCTGGATTAAACTCGTGTTGACGGTTTGGGCGGTTGATTATGGATGAGCGGAGTTAAGTATGAGTTATGAGGGGGACGGAGGGGGTGTGTGAATATATATAGGCGGCCACGCAGTTAGAGGTGCTTGTGCGTTTTGGTGGTAGATTGAGGAGAGGGGGTTTGGTGGTGGCACAAGAACAAGTCGTGGCGATTTGGAGCTTTGGTAGTTGGCTTTGAATCACATTTTCTTGGATGTTTCTATATTTTCATATTTCTATCACAACAAAAAGGCACTAAATGATTATCATAATTGCAAAAAGTAATACTATTTTATATATTTACCCTCAAATTCAAAAACGTGCCAAACCAACAAACTCTCAAATCCAGAGCCCTAACAAGTAACAACAACATTCACAATCAAGACAATTCAAGATTGCTACTTCCTTTTGCTCAAGTCACCTCCTCCTAATCTACAAGTGTAATGTCAATATTAAGCAAATTATAAGCTATATAAAGTAGATCCATGGAAAGTAAAATTATGTTCAAAACCTTTTAGATATAAACTTTACTTTATGACTAGTGGAAAAGTTCCTGATTCCACTACTCACTCAATATATTGCAAAATGCAATTAAAAACATATTGAGATCCAGAAAAACAATATAATATAGCACCAATCACAATTTTCCACTTTAATTAATTCATCCACCACGTTCTTATAAATAAGCATAAAACATCAACTCTGTATAGGACTAAGGATCCATCATATTTATTAATTAATATAATAACCTAATAACGTCATAAAGCATAAAACATTTACATTATTAATCTACCAACCAAAATATACCTCAATTAAGAAAAGCGATACACAAGCTTTTAATTTTATTTTAATAAAATATCACAATGGTACAACTCAACTGCCTCATATTTGTAATAATGTACCATATCACACAAATGGTAAAAGAGAATGGAAAAGAAGAAGGTGTTGTTATCGATTTATTGCCTCAATTTTCTCGTGTTTTGCACACACACCAAAAAAAAACAGAGTAATGAAAGACGTCGTTGGATAAAAATTAGATTTTCGAGGCAAGTCCAAGTATGTGGCTGTGTATATTTCTGTATTTAACCAGAATGTCCTTATTGTTTGGACGTTGCAAAGGAACACACCATGTACCTATTTTTAAAATAGATTCGCATGTGAAAATGTTAGAGATTTGGTGTTGAAATTTTGATCCATCAATATTTTTGAAAAAAATATTGAGAAGGTTACACATTTTGAAGTCTATGAAGGCATTCTTAATATATAGTATGCCTTTAAATTTATCTTACATTATTTATAAGTTTCATATTATTTTATTTTTTTGAAATTTTATCCCCTGCTAATCTATAGAAGTTGAGTTTTAATTTTTCCTTACACTATTCATCTCTTATTTTTTTTATAATTAAAATCAAATTAACTTTAATAATATAATTAAAATTCTAAATTTATTTTCAGAAATTAGAAAATTGCATCAATAAAAAATTTAAGTTACATTATTAAAAGCGGTAAAATTACATCAATTAAAATTTTAAATTACATTATTGAAAGCTGTAAATTACATAAATTAAACTTCTAAATACGTAAATTAAAATCCTAAATTACATAAATAAAAACTAAAACTAAAATCAATTGTTGCTTCAAATTGTTGACAAGTTGGCGGTAGTTCTCGGCTTGTTCATTCGTCATTTAGACGTGTCGAATGCGTTGGCTTCGAAGAACAACTTGAGCAAGGCAACACGGGTGGTGTTATCTATTGAGGTTCGCATGTGGCTAATCTCCTATGTTGCTGCAGTGGTCGTTGAGGAGGCCGTCTTCCTCTTTCCCTTCTATTTCGCCACTTTCTGGCCAATGGGGCAGCTCCTACTCGATTCCTCACTTGGAATGGGTCGGCTTCGGTATCTCCACTCGTACTGAATTATCCATCGGCCGTGTGATTTGTACATTTGGGCCCGGTCGACCCGCTGCCCGCTCATTTTTCGCAAAAGCGAACCTTCACCCACATCTTGACATACTTGAACAGTTTATTGCTCTCGTTCAAGTATGTGGACATCGTATCCTTCAACACATCCAACTCACTTGAACCGCTCCTTCTCTGCCTTTCGATTGAGTTGTAGATTGCTCAAAATGTGGATATTTCGGGCACTCTGTCGTAGTGGCCCCGAACCATACGAGGTGTGCATTCGGGTGCGCCTTGAGGGTGTACCTTGTTGTACTTTGTGGCCGCATTTTCCCGGAAAGACAACCCTTATGTTCGTTTTCGCATGCCGCATCTTATCTCACGTCGACGTATACTTCAAATATACACATTGTTTCTTCCGCGGAGTATGTTGGGCTTCTTGCTTGGATTTATCCACCTCGCCGGATAAGTTGATGGAGTCGAGATGTGGGGAGGATGAGCCGAAACAAGGAGAGTCGCAGCCCGCCGGTTGAGATGTGCCGAAAACAATTGAATCATATCAAAAAACGAATGGATCGATCTCTTGTGACAACAAATGTTGGATCACCGCTTGATGGTTGAGAGTATTAGGCATGATAAAATAAGAGAAAATGACGAAGAAGAAATGAAGTATATGAAGTTGGGATGGAGAATGAAGTGTGGGGTGTTGGGTATTTATAGAAGAAAAAAAACAAAAAAAGAAAAAAAATAAATAAGAAGTGTCATTGCATAGAGACGTTAGAAAGACAAAATAATAATTAAACAGAGTTGTTGCAGCAGTTGTATAAAAAAATTTATTTATTTTAAAAAAATTAAGTTTAATTAAAAAAATACGCTGAAATGAAGCACAGTCGCGGGGCGAGACACGGCCCGCGACCTGTGCGGCTCTGAGAGCTGTAACGATGGGCAAAGGGCGGCACGGCCGCGAGCAACCATTGGTTTTGCTCTAACATCAATATTATTAGTCATATTAGTAAAGTAATATAGTACGAGGTCTCATTTTGTAGTTAACATCTATTATTTATTTACGTACTTAGAAAAACTATGTAAATTTGCGGTGAAAATTATCATTGCTACATTAGATAACCGTCGTCAGCAGAAAATTATACGACCGGACTATGTTCCGTTATTAGTGTTAACGGCGGACTAAAGATAGACAGAGATAATCCCAAAATCAATCGTGTCGTGTGAACTTATCTAATGACGGAATTGGTCTGTCTCCAATAACGACAAAACAATCCTTCCGTCACCAATAAAAACAAAACAATCCGTCGCTTATTAATTGTTATTCTAAAAATTGATAAATGAAGCGTCATATATTTTAGCTTATCCGTTTTTTCACCTTCATCGGTCCCAGTAGCCTATCTTCAAACCTCTTTTCACCTTCCTATACAGTAAAATATAAAAATCACAGAGGTCAATCTACAACTTTCGGTCTCTTCACTAATTCGTATTTCTGCTATGAAATAATAATGATTGATAAACAGGGACATGTGTGATGTGTGGGTAGGTGGAATTTTATTTTCAACCATTCCATATAATACCATCCAAACACCAAAGTTGACCACATACGTTTAGGTGTGCGTGATCAAATTATGAATTTTTTCTATCAGGTAACTTAAGTATTACCTTAACTATAGGAAGATTGAATAAAATAAAAATTCATTTTAAAATAAAAATTAGGAACTATTTTCAATCATTAATTCGTAAACATATGCGGTGGATTTATCACTTTATTGTACGAGCATCTGGTCATCGCGGCAATTTTTTTAACTCATCATTTTAAAGCGTATTTATCACTTTTTCACAAATAATTCATCATGTTTCATACTTCGTATTTTCTATTTTATTATTATCATTATCCTTCCCTATATATATGATGAAACCAAATACAAGTTTATAATATAAGCGAGCATATCATATAGATATGAAAAGGTTTGAGTGAAGTTTTGTAGCTTGTAAATATTCCATACGTAGTTTAGTTATTCTATAAGTTAAATCTGTTAAGAAGGTACTTATAAAATATATACAATAATATTTTTGAAATATATTGATAAAAGCAGAGACGTTATTTTTTGAAATATATTGATAAAAGCAGAGACGTTATTATATATATATGAAATCAAGAGTTGAATTTTGAAATTCATTTACACCCAATTTCATATATGTGAATGATCTGTTGTCTGATAAGAGCCAAATTAGATATGGATGCGAACACAAATAAATTAGTTAAAATTGCAAAGGATTATGTTAGTTAACAATAAGTTTAATCAACAACACTAATCAGGTATACAAATTTAAAATTTCTAAAACTCTTGTAAATAAACTAGTTTTCTTAAAATTAGTAGTAGATAGAGAGTACTTGTCGTGTACGCAAACTATTATTTGATAATAAGTAAAAACAGAATAAAACAATAAAATAATTAGATGCATTGTCCATGGGAATTAATCATGGAACTTATTCCTTCACCTAACGCCTTCTAAGTATCGCCGACAATTTAATTAGGAATAATCTCAATTAATCATTCCATAGTAATTATTTTATTATTCAGACTTTGCACTTATTTTTTCATTACAAAGAGACGATCAACATATTTTTTTCAACAATATATTTGCACGAAAATTGAGCCCCCAAAACAAGTACATCCACCGAAATATCACTTTCTTCTTGGTGGAATTTTCGATGGCAGCAAATTGAAAAAATAAACAAACAAAGGACAGTTTAGAGTTATATAAATCGCACACGTATGTATTTATCATGCCTCGTAACACTTGGCCAAGTAAATTATATGCGGTCCATGCCATATTGTATTCATATTTATGTTTAATAAAGTTAGGGCTGGTAAATTATATACACGACTCAATTTGCACTAATACGGATATGAACATGAAATTAACACGATTTCGTTTGTGTTCCCATGACACAATACTTACACCATACAATAAATTCAAACCTAATTAAAATTGAATTAATAATATTATATAAAAAATATTATTGTGTTATAAGAAAACAATACAAATACGATATTAAATTATCATATTCTTATTGTATTGATATGAATACAAATATACTATTGTTGTGTTGTAGAGTCAGATAAGCATTAGAATTAGAGCCAATGAAATTGCAGAGATTCTAATCAGATTAGAATTTTTCTTATTAGAATTTTTTTCCACTTATAAATAACCCCTTTCATTGTAATTGTAGTGTGCACCATATTTTCATTAGAAATTTTCTAGTGTAATATCATTGGCTTGGCAGCAGTTTCAGATATAGTGCAGGTCAATGATTATCTCTACAGTAAAGATATATACCAGCCCTTGAAAGAAAAGCTAGAGAAGATGGATTCAGGCGAGTGGGAGTTACTAGATAAAAATACGACGAGTGCTATACACTTATCGTCGTCCAAGAGCGTGACCTTCACACAACTATATCCAAGTTAGTCAGGGAGATGTTGTCGATTTAGGAGAAGATTACTAGAAACCACCAATAGAGAAAAAGGTTCATCTAATTAGGCGGTTGTTCGATCTAAGAATGTCAAATGGTACGCAGGTGCAACAATATCTGAGCGAGTTCAACATAATCACTTGTCAGTTAAGGTCAGTTGGAATCGAGTTTGATGACGAGGTACGTGCCTTAATTATGCTATCTTCTTTGCCAGAAAGTTGGGCCAGAACAGTGACAATAGTCAGTGCTTCATTCGCGAAGATTAAGCTTTGCTTTGACGAAATGCAAGATCTAACGAGAGAATCTAGATCCACTTCACGGTCAGTACTGAATACGGAAAAAAGAGGCAGATTAAAAGGAAGGCAAAATCAGGACATATCAAAATCTAGGGGAAAGAGTCAGTCCAGGAAGGACATAGATTCTATTAACTGCTGTAATTGTGATGAATTCGAGCATTACAAAGGTGAGCGTGAAGCACCGAAAAAAAATAAAAGGGTTCAGAATGACAAAGACTACATATTCAACAATAGATGAGATCCGTGATGCGTCGGTCTTGAGCGTGAGCAGTCCGTTGGAGTCTAGATTCTGGAGCGTCATTCCATTTGTGCAGTGATGCTGATATAATAGAATGTTGCATCTCTTATGATTTTGGTTTAGTCTATCTGGCTTATGACGAACATCTAAAGTTCGTGGAAAATGAGATGTTTTAATCATTATACCAAATGAATCGTTGTTGCAATTGAATGGTGTGAGGCACATACTGAGACTGAATTTTTTTTTTTACTTTCAATTGGATAACTTGATAGTGAATAATATTCAGTGATGTGTGGCTGCAGCAGCTGGAAGATTACCAAAGTGGTTATGATAGTAGCTCGAGGTAAGAGGGGGACATGTTTTCTGTACTACAAAAGCAGAGTATGCAGCAGTAACAAAGGCAAGTAAGAAAATGTTATGGTTGCAGAATTTCTTGGTTGGGCTCGGAAAGAAGTATAAGAATAGCACTCTCTAAAATGATAGTCAAAAGCATGTTGATTTAAAATACCACTACATTCGTTATCTTTTGATGAAGAAAACCTTGCAACTAGTGAAGATTCTTGGAAGTGAAAATCCAGCAAATATGTTTACTAAAGTGGTGACCTTGGAGAAATTGAAGCTTTGTATAAATTCAATTGGCCTTGGAACTTGAGGTGAAGGCATGGCACTACCACGCAAATAAGGAAAAGAGATTTAGTTGTTATGGCTATATATGAGATCAGTTTTCAAGTGAAAAATTGTTATGTTATATAGTTTGATAAGGATTAAAATTAGAGCTCATGAGTTTGAAAGAATTTTAGTCAGATTATGATTCTGCTTATTAGGATTTTTTTCTTGGTTATAAATAGTCCCTTTCATTGTAATTGTATTGTGCATCATATTCTAATAAAAAAAATCTAGTGAAATATTCTTGACTTGGCAGCACTTCCACACATAATATCGTAAAAATGATTTAGAAAACTAATTTTTGTGTTATTTATTATTTTTTGTGATAGTATATTAATTCCCAACAACAATAAAAGTGAAACTAAATCATTAATTTCTGACATGTTCTTATTGTATTTTCACGTTGGCTAAAAAATTTAGAAACCTTAGGTAAATTCATCATCCCTTTGATTCAGAGCGTGTTTAATCTGCACGTGATTGTGTAGGAGCAAGTACACTCATGATTGAATTCTCTTGAGAAGGGGCCACATTGTTTCCATCAAAATGAACGAATATTCCATTTTTTCTGAAATATGCTACTTCAAACATTGAATTTTATACAAAGTTTGAAAAATTGTATACAAAGTTTGAAAAATTTTATACAAAGTGAAATTAGTGCACAAAAGGTTACCAAATATGGTCGCTATCTTTTTAAAGAATATTGGATGTGTTTTGAAAAAACTTCTCAATTTCATTATAATTTGCTCGGATGCAAGAAAAGACCTTTACACGATGATATGATCATAATCATCAATGCATTAGATTTGGTCATATATTGAAAGCTGGGGCTTCAGTTAATTGAAACTCATAGAGGTTGCTCAACTCATTCGAATGTGACACAATAAATAGGAGCTGGACAAAGAAAAAATGGAGCCTTAAGACTCTTTGTTAATGTGATTTAGGCCCTTATTGAATCTCACAAGCCTTTTTTTAAAAAGACGTTCAAATATGATCCGATTGAAAAATTGTAACCCATGACCACACATAAAATACAACCATTTTTACCAACTGTACAGTCTGTACTAGAACAATCTATAATTCATTTGAATGTAACACACGTACATATATATATATATATATATGATTGTGTTGAAATTCGAACACATTTTTATTGCATAACTAAGAACTAATTTTGTCCATTAGATCTAGTAAATTTAACCGTCCAGATAATGACACATGGATTTTATAATAAATATATTTAATGATGAAATGGTATAATAGTAAATACATTTACACAGTTTTTAGGGGACCATACAAAAATTATGGATAGCATAGTGATTAATATCATTAAATATAAATTAGATTATCAGTATACAACAAACGTATTATCATTACAACATGATTTTTTATAAGTTTTTTTAACTACGTTGAGTGATGATGTGTTTGTGGTATAAATATATAATGATATGATTTAGTATATTTAATGATATATTTATACACAATGTAATGATATATTATATAATTAATAAGGCAGTGCAAATATGGAGATATATCGTGCCATAAGTTGAGGCATGATTTAGGCAATTTCCTTTCCTAATTATACGATTTTTATCGTATAATGACATATATGCCATTAGGCCTACAAAATCGGGTACCCGCGGGTATCCGCACCTGACATTGTGGGTACTCGCACCCGAAATTAGCACCTAAAGTGTACCCGCACCCGACCCCGATTCAAGAATCGGGTATCCAAATACCCGACGCGGGTACCCGTACCCGACGCCGGCG
>JAYDZE010421571.1:0-16631 GCA_034509125.1 Monilaria moniliformis | reverse complement strand
AAAAAACCGAACCAAATTTTAAATTTCGGTTTGGTTCGGTTCGGATATTCGGATTTCGGGTATTTTGTTCACCCCTATCTGCTGGTGTCACAAAAATACTCTCTTAAAATTCTCTCTCTAGGCCGCGATGTAACTTTCAGGTGATTTTAATGTCCAGTGGTGTCACAAAAATACCCTCTAAAATTCTCTCTCTAAGCCGCGATGTGTTCTTCGAGTTTTCCTCGCCAATTTTGTAAGTTTCTTGTTTGCGTCATTTTCTTAGTTTAATTTTCTGTTCTCTGTCCTTCTTGTTGTCTATACACGTATCCATCCTTATATTCCATTTATATTTTAGAACATAACATTTATAATTATAATTAGTATAGAGTATGATATAATTAAACATGAATATTATAGTTATTAATATATATAATAATCAGTATCTCAGTTATTATATATATATATAGTATGATAAAAGATATTTAATTAAAAAGTTTGCATGTATATATATTATGTGGATTATCTCAATTATAAAAATTATATATTTATTTAATATGGCTTGCATATAGATTATATTAATAGGTGCACCCACCTTAAAAAATTTCATTTGTCATTATTATATTTGTATATACATTTACCAAATTATATCTATAGTAATAATATTTATATGTATATTATCTATATTCATAGACATTTATATATGTCCATATTATTAATTATATAAATAATTAATTTAGTAATAAGTAATTAAGGTACTAAAATGTATTTTATATTACGTGGACGACGGCGATTCGCTAGACGAAATATGTGGCCCAGCCCGCAGCTGATTATTTCCCTAGCTTCATCAGCGAAAGAATTAGTGAGCGCGATTTCGCCTCTGCGCCACGTGGCGGAAAAAGCTGGAGGTGACTACGGTGGTCCGCGTCGCGGAGAAACCATCGTCTCAGTTTAAAGCCTCGCTCACTTTCTGTGAGTAGGTACAGTGTGTTGCACTATTTTGGGAAATTTTAATAATTAAGTATTGTCTTTTAAAAAACCCAAAAACGTTTCCTTTTCTTCTCCGGCTTGGCGTGGCCGGAAAATCTGGCCGCCGATCAGTGGAGATTAGTTTCAGAAGAAGGTAGGAAAATTGCTAGAGCAAAAAATAAATTGTTAATTAATACTCTTGCTGTTGCTTGTGACTGCTAGTCCATTCTTTTAGGGTTATAAACTCCATTTTTGATCAAATTTGTGCGATTCTCAGTCTCATTATTCATTCATTGCATGTAAATCGTTTCAATGTTCATTTGTGTGTTTTGTTTTTGTATGCGTGAAA
This sequence comes from Monilaria moniliformis, assembly GCA_034509125.1. Taxonomy (NCBI): domain Eukaryota; kingdom Viridiplantae; phylum Streptophyta; class Magnoliopsida; order Caryophyllales; family Aizoaceae; genus Monilaria; species Monilaria moniliformis. The sequence goes on along the minus strand of JAYDZE010421571.1, from coordinate 15,337 downwards.
TGTTTGATGATATTAAGGGTTTAAGAATATTGTGTTGGTTGAGACTGAGTTTTTGTATTTGTTTTCTAGGTTGAATAGATGTTAATTTGATGGAATGCATTCCTGCTTTGATCTCTAATTCATGTTATTGTTTTGATATCGTGTTGACATTGGTCTTTTTGTTGCATGGCCAGCCAGCCAGCCAGTCACAGAAGAAATTAGGCGCGATGATGAATTTATCTTGAGTTTTTGCTTTTAAAACGGGAGTTCGTCAGTGAGCTGAGATTTTGGCGATTTCAAACGAAAGGTTTCAAGATGGTAAACTTATATTTGCTCAGTTGAATTAAATTTGGTTCAACTGCTGAAGGATTTATTTTAGTGTCTGACTGTTCTTGTGTTGTATGAATATTTGTCCTCTAATATTGTTTGGGATGATTCATTGTCTTAAATGTTGTTAATCGTGATATATAAACCTCTGCCTATTGCAACCTATCAATGTGTGCATTGATTTTCGGATAAATGAGTCTGAAAATGCTTAAAAGAGTTTGTTCTTGTAAAATGTTTCTTAGTCGATGGATTGACTTTGATATGATGATGAAAGTCTTGCTTGAGTAGTTTGATATACTGATAAAACCTACTTCCTGGTGTGTATGTGTGAATATATCCTTAGATGTAGATCTGCTTAAAGTTCAGCATAGATGTTGTCTTTTTCTTATTTATAGTGGTTGGCATCTTGAAATGTTGGCAGTAGGCATAGTTTCTTCTCATATTTGAGAAGTAGGTTTGCCACTTTAACATTGGGGCGACAAGTAGATCTGTCTATTGCGTCAAAATGTAATAATAATACCTAGAGATGAAGTTTCATGCAATGTAACAAGAGTTAAAAAAACGTTTATATTACTTACTTTCATGGTGTCCAGATTTATTTATTTATGGACATGAATTAACATGCCGTTTACCAATATTATTAGTATCCAGTGGAGATTATATCATTGTGGCTATTAGGTCAGACGAGCATTAATGAACGAATAAGTTAATGATTGATCAACGATTTACGGTTATGATTAATGAACATGATCAGATTGCACAAGTTCTCAGGATTTAGATTTTTTTTGCACTGTATTGCAGACAGATATGGTTCAGGATTTCTCATATTGTATTTTCTCTGCATTAATTTCATAACTAAGTTGATTTTCCTATCAAATTTAATTACCACCACGTGGCAAATAGGCGTACGTATCAGGAAACAGCACAACAGCTACTATTAATGTGGGATTTATTTCCCCTTACTGAAAAACATTTATGCTGAGTGACGGAAATTGCTATTATTGTCAGAAATAAAACATACGTGTCATTAACTGCTAAACATTAAAGAGAAGGAGCCACAATGAATCCTTTGAGTACCAATATCTCCCTGTCTTTAATAAGCACAAGTCATTTTATGCATGTGTTTTCATGTTGCATGTACATAAAAGTAATAAAGTAGATTCATGGTATCCTCAAAAAGTGAACACGAATTGTATGGGTTTAACACATTGCTTAATTTTCTGTGGTGTCTGAGGGTTGAGTATCAATTACTCAAATAGATATAAACTACTTTTAGCTAGAATTTTTGAAAATTCTGATGTTAGTAGATTCTAACCCCCCCCCCCCCCCCATATGTTGGTTGATCTCTATTGGGAAGTTGTAATGAAATTTCTTGTCTTTACATAATAGCTCCTTGGTGCCAATGTGCCATCATTTTCATATTTCTTAATTTTATGTAATGCTCTACAAAACAAGCAAATATTCTGTGAGGAAGACGTCGTCCTTGATGTATTCTCCCACATCAAGAATATCAATCTACAAAAGCACAAAAATTTCTTTCAAGTTATTTTTGTGCACTTTGTTAGGGGTCTACACTTTACCCAGTACGTGTGCACGTTAAAAATTCATCATCTATTGAAAGCAAGCCTTAGCAGTGTATCATATGCATTTAGTTTCCGTCATGTATATACATGCACATATCCTTTTAAAATTCACATTGTAGGATATTTTGTGTTCAGCTGGAGTGTACTGTCCGTCATTACAGAAATTTCCTAAACAGACCCATATCCCAAGTTTATCATTTAGGTTCACATGATAAAAAATGTAGTTCATTTGAAGAACGTTATCCCTGATAACTAATGTATGTATGTAACTAAATGGTACTGCCAAATATGTTGTCCCGAAGCTTGTACAATGATCACAATGTGCTTCATAAACACTATTCATTATATTTTCTTTCTTTTCTTCTTAGTCACTCACAGATATATAATTATCTGCATTATAAATATAGGCATCATAACTTTGGTGTCTATTGAGAACAGAAATCCTTCTTCCTCATTGGTATTGTGACAATTGCGTTGTTGTCTTTAATCACTGTTATCCTCAATTCTCTTCCTATGTGTTTGATTCAGTTTCATGTCAAGAAGACGTGTTTGCATTAAATTCCTCTGTAGTTATATAGACTTTTGAGTCTATCAAAGTTCCCTTTCCATTTAGAGATTTATGAATAATATTAGAACCTTCACGATAGCGATCATTGCGGTGGTGAATTATTAATTATTAGTTGTTACTTATTTGTTTCAGTTATGAGTCAGAGTTTATTAGAGTCGGAGTTTATTAGTAATTTATTTCAGATTAGGAGTCAGGCTGGGCTTTAGAGATTAAGGTTTTATTATTTATAGTTCCCCAATAAGCTAGTAGTGTCTTTTGTCTTGGCGAGTTCTGGATGGATTTTTCCATAGGCCTCGTTTCTATTCAATTATTTAGGTTTCTTTGTGTTCTCATTGCCTTTACTCTATCAAATTGGCTCATGTAATCACTATCTTCCACCACACCAATTTGATAGAGTAAAGGTGATGAGAACAGAAAAAACCCAAATAATTGAATAGTTTTGAAAAGGAATCCTCTAACGAGGCCTACGGAAAAATCCGTCCAGAACTCACCAAGATAAAAGACATGCTACTAGCTTATTGAGGAACTATAAATAATAAAACCCTAATCTCTAAAGCCCATGCAAAACGGGCCTGACTCCTAATCTGAAACAAATAATTAGCCACTGCAATGATCTCTATCACTTCCCTTGCCTGTCAGTCTTACCATAGTAAATCTTCCTCGTTAGTGAGTTTCCTATGCATTCTGCATCCTCACCTTGTATATTTATTACTTTAATTGATGATTCCTTAGCCCGTGCAATAATTAGAAACTTTTTTTCCCCATGTGAACAACGTTTCCAAACTTAAAGTATCCGGGGCATTCAATATTCTCTTACTCTAGTTGGTTGGTATTATTATTTTCACCTTTTAGTAAATAAAAATCTCACTTGGTGGTGGCAGTCTTTTCAGAACAACGTCATTTGGTTGCCCAATGGCTCTGGTTCTGTGGCTAATGGGGAGATCTGTTATGAGACTTCAACAAGAATTGATCCTAAACGCCCTCATCAGTGGTTTATGGATTCTTCTGAGCAGGAGTTAATTGTTAGCAAGAAGCAAGCAGTAGAGCCTTTTAAAGGAACTTCAGGACCTGTAGTGATGGAAAGTTCTTTGTGGCATGATGGTTCCCACTTTCAGTCTGAAAGTCTAACCCCATACCTGTTCACCCCCAAGCCTGTGCGAAGTTCTAATGTGTCTGATAATAATAACCCCCCTGTTACTGCTTCCATGGATATGGAAAGGAAGGAACCTGGGAACCAATTTGGAATTGACTCATCGGTTTGTTTAACCATGTCTCATGCAGTCAGTGACTCTTTGTGTCTGAACTCTGGACCTAGGAAAGTAAAAGTCAATGAGGTAAGGATACCAGAGAATTGCTTGCCTGAGTTTGTGGGAAGTACAGAGAAGAATGTTGTTATGACTAACACATTTCAAAGGACTAGCAATAATATGTTTTCTGGACCTACTTATAATACTGCAGTGGGAAATGCTATTTCAGTGGATCCTGCTTACAGTAAGCTAGATAAAAACTTTGTTTCAGTTGGAAACTCCTCTAGCAAGAGAGATGGAAATTTTATGCTCTCTAATCAGTACTATAACGGGATAGAGAACAATGTACTGTCTATTGGTCAGGCCTTCAACAGAGGGAATTACAATATTAATGCCCTAGGACAGCAATATGAAAAGGAAAATGGCAATTTTTCATCAGTTTGTCCTACATACAATAGGGGCCAGGAGAATCTATTTGCACTGGAGCCTTTCTACAGCAAAGTAAATGAGAGTTTCATGTCTGCAGGTCCTAATAAGGGGGAGACGCATATTGCTTTTCAAGGTCAGCAAGATGCTGCTGTTGCTTCATTAGGAGCTCTCTATAATAAAGAAAATTCAAGCATCCTATCAATGGTTGAGCACTCTAGGAAGGGTGATGCAACTACCATATCTTTCGGAGGCTTTCAGAATAATGTTGAGGAGAGGGATCACTCTGGAAGGCTCATAAGTAGCTATGATGTTTTGCTAAATCAATCCTCTGCTCAGCCTTCCGGGGCATTGGGGCAAAAGGATTCTATAGATCAGCTAAGTGAAAATGCTATCTCGGTTTCTTCTTCCAGGCCAGATGGTACGCCCAAGAATAAGGATCCGAAGACCAAAAAGGGATCGTCTAATAACTTTCCTTCAAATGTTAAAAGCTTGTTGTCCACTGGCATTCTTGATGGGGTTCCAGTGAAATATGTTTCGTGGTCAAGAGAGGTAAAGGGAGATTATCATTCTTTTTCCATTCTGTTCTAGGTTACTTTATCTTAACCATGAGCATTTGTCCTTGCAGAAAAATCTTATAGGAGTGGTAAAAGGGACTGGTTACTTGTGTAGCTGCCAGGATTGCAAGCTTTCGAAGGTTGACATCTTCTGCTTTTATTGATACTTTCCTTGGTCATATGCTGAATGTGCTCTTCTGCTAACTTTGTTTCCCAACTTATGATGTGCAGACTATCAATGCTTATGAGTTTGAGCGTCATGCTGGTTGCAAAACCAAACACCCTAACAACCATATTTACTTTGAGAACGGGAAGACAATTTACGCAGTGGTCCAAGAACTGAAGAGCACCCCTCAGGAAATACTCTTTGACGTGTTACAAAATGTAACGGGATCTGCAGTCAATCAGAAAAACTTCAGTATTTGGAAAGGTGAGACTCATCTGTTTATTCATCCATGATTTAGATAAGGATATAATGCTGTTTTATTTTTACAGATGATGAGTATTAGTTTCTCACCTCTGAGCTGATCGAGCTGTAAAATTTCATTTCAGCATCATATCAAGCTGCAACCCGAGAACTTCAACGTATTTACGGGAAGGAAGACTTGGTCGCGCCATCCTGATATGTCATCTCTCAGGTCATCAAGGTCTGTTGATAACTGTTGTCCACCTAGCTTGTCAAACGACAGTAGGAATCGATCAACTCTGGAACATTAGATTTGTTGATCGTCAATCTGTTTTGCATTTTGAATGTGAAACTTGTTTTTAACAGTACTGTTCAGCTTTATTTAATATATATCTTGTTTTCATAGTAGAAAATTTTATACTAGTTTACTTTTTCAATATATACACGATCAATTTCTTAAAGAAAAAACTTTGGTGCGGCCATCTCACACAATTATTAATTAATTAGGGTTTAACATTATGATTAAAATGAGGATTCTCAATCAAGGTTTATCAGTTCTCAGTTAGAATGTTTATTAAGTTTAATTAGGATGGATGCATTACTACTTAGTACGTGCAAATAAGAGGAAGGTGACTATAATTTTGGAAGTGATTGAGTATTGGTTTTGCTCCTAAATTCACCGTTGGTAGGTGAAACTATGTTAATGATAATATAATTATAAGATAATGAACTATAAATTGAATATCTAAATCCTAGATTTAATTTAAACTATGAATATAAATTTTCGAGTTGTGAATAATATATCGTGATAAACAATAATGTAGCTTGATAAACGAACTACGTGCAACATGATGTGATAATATCGTATCATCGACTTGGTTAAATGAATCATCCCTTTCATCATCGACTTTAAAAAAAAAAAATCAATTTTTCTCCGATTTCAATTTCTTGTGTTTTAGCTCAACTTTAATTATAAACTAGGATTCACAATCCAATCAATAAATAATTATTAAGGTTGATTAATTCATAACTAGAGTATATATATTTTTATATTAAATCAATTTTAGAAGCAAATTGCTAATCAGGGTAATTGTATAATAAACCATTTTATTTTATATAGAATCTTACTAAAATAGTGAAACTAATACAAGAAAGTGTGAGATATATGATTTATGAAGTTCATGAGTTTTGTATTGGGTGGTTTAGTATAGTCTATATATTATTAGGATTTCACTTCTAGTATTTCGAAATTCTGAGATTTGAAAGAAATAGAAATTAAATAGCTAAAAGCGAATCAAAGAATCACAAACAACTTGTCTGAATCTCATCCAGTTTGGAATCTAACTATGTGTTAACACTTAACAGGTGCCAAATTTAGTTGGGACCTAAATAAAAATATGGTAAAGTAGCTTATTTTGGCACATACAAAAAGTTATAATTCAGAAATGATGTGTTTGTTTGGTTCTTTGTGTTGTGTATTTCTCTTCTTGTTGAGAGAAATAGCGTAGGTGTGATGAATTAAATATTCAGCATTTCAACGAAATGCAGTATAAGTGAAGTTATCTGCTGTCAAAAATAATTATATAAGCATGTAAATATTAGTATATATGAAAAGAGAGTGGCATGTCTGGTAATAACCTGTTGCATTCGAACCACGACAACATGAGCACAACGTTGAGACTCGCATGTCTGGTAAAAGTGTGTGGGTTTTACTTGCAAAATTGCACATGATGAGATCAAGCTGCTGCTAGGCAATGTGGGAAGCTTACCAAAGAGCAAGGGTAGATGTGGATGTTCTCTTTGATTCGATACTCCAAGGGAGCAGTTGTGGTAGCTCTGACTATGCTCAGCTGGGAACACAATATCATCCCTATGGAGATTTACATGGACTCCTCTTTAGCGGCATGCACCATGGCGCGACTGAAGGAGTCCAAGTTCCTCCCAGAGGATATGTTGGAAATCATACAGGCTGCGGATGTGTGTATGAGTTGCAACTCAAAACAATGCATGAGTGAGTTAATTGATACCCAATGCCATAACATGCACCAAAACTTCTTGCTTCATTGAGGTTATGTTATCAAGTTTTAAGCAAAATGCATGCATACTTACAAATGGCAGAAACAATTTATGATAGGTATCATGCTAAGCTAGAATTTTTCATGTTTCATGGTGCCCTTTGAGGATATTACATCACAGATATACAAAACTTAGACCTACATTTATTCAGATAAAACAGAATCAATGGAGGTCTCTCTTGTGCAATAATGTGCTTCACCAATATCTTTAAAAACAATCTTAGAATTGCACCTTTCAGGTATCATTGACTAGCTACAGTAGTATCCTTCCTGTCAATGGCACAGCCCTCCGGAGATATTGTGCCACCAGCTCTAGTAGGCGGCCAGTACCGGAATACAGATCTTCCAATTATGTTCTTTGAAGGAAGGGGACCCCTGAGAAAGCATTCATTCATAAGAAAACCTTAACTGGGTGAATATCTTACTCTCAACGTTCGAATGCAAGAACTATTACCAGACATGTGAGTCATAACTATTATTGCGATTATCGCCCATAACAAAAACTGAGTTCGCTGGTACACGCTGCAAGGAAATATACCTATATTAGAGCAAGTACACTTAGGAATAAACTCTGCAGGTCATAGTTCTAAAATACAAATTTTGTAAATGTTTCAGTTTCAAGTGTCACAATATCATATTCCTAGTGGTGTACGTATACGGCAGAAACAACCTCATGCTGCCCATTCTTGACTTACTTGAACGTAAGCCAACAAAGATCGAAATTATTTATTCCTTGAGTAAACAGAATATATTAATTTATTTGGGTGGTTTCAATAGCCAATGAGAATGACAGGAAACAGTTAAATATGTGAAACCAAACATACAGTTTGTGTCATTTCATATTTTGGTGCTTCAAGAATATAGTCTTCATTTCGCACAACCCCATTGATAATCAATTTCCCATCATGAACCTGCATTAGAAAAGAAAACGTGAAAAGCTGCCTGGATGGAATAGGAAATACAGTGGATGCCAAGAGAAATATATCACCACTGATTGTCAATTCATTAAGTTTGCAGCAGCAAGATAAGAATATTAAACAAAGACCTTAGGTTTAAAGTAGTTAGTATTCTAATTTCATGAAATAAGGTTGCTCTATAGAAATGTAGCAGCAAACTAACATCAATCCACAACAAGATTATGCCTTATATTTGGTGTATTAAGATTCAGCAGAGCAATTCAACTATATCAGTAGTATACTCTCTTTAACATTCCCACATGTACACAATCAAGCAACCAACTAGCTCAAATTTGCTTTTACAACACCAGTCTATATAGATTCTCATATTTAGGACCACCAGCTGTAAGAAAATCATAGAGAGAAGAATTACAACAGTGGTTTTCTCTGAGCAAATAAATTCAGGAATTCCTACTAATTTAGCAGATACTTCATATAACTTTATTAGGGATTCCAGCAACCAAAACTTAAAGCCTTAACAAAAAAGAGGGCATTTTTCAAGTCTCACCTCAACAGTATCACCTTCTTTTGCAACTACCCGCTTGATAAAAACATCATCATCTGTGTAGCCAACTTCTTGCAGCACAGGTGGGCTTTTAAAAATTACAACATCATTTGGACAGGGTTTTCGAAAATAATACGAGACCTGAAAATGGAGAATAACTACATACTCAGAAAAGGGGGCTTTACGGTGGAATGCAAACAAAGAGTTAAGGGAGTAGTTCCATCAGAGAACGTAAACCCAGAGGGCCTCACTAGTACACGACTGATGATGTGCACAAATCGTAGTATACATACAGGATGTCAAAGCATTGTTTGGACAGGCAGATTTCATGGTAGTACATACTAGAGGGATGGATCAAGTATATGGCGCGAGTTAAATAGGCAAAAACATGAGCTAGAAACTAACGAACGGCAATGCATAAGACTGAAAAGAACTTTCTTTTACTCTAGGACTAGCCTAATCCTATGAATACACATTTTTTTAGCCACAAAATGTAACCTATAAGAACCAAAACTTTTGGAAAATCTTGAAGATTCGCATTAGTCCTAGTATATGGAATACATCAAATTATCAAAACATTGGATTTTGCGGTATGACACACTATAGGGACGAATCAAGTATATAATGGAAGGTCAGACAAAACAAGATGCAGAGATTAAAAAATGCGTCAATGTGCAAGACTGATAGAAAACTTCCTCTTATCTCTACATTACTTAAGCGAGTAAATTTCGAAGTTTTATCCATACAAGTCATACATGCTTAACCAGCATTGCAAGATAAGTGATAACCAAACTACAAATTATCCACCATTTCCTTCATCTTCACATTATTTAACCACAAAGTGCAACATATAAGAGTCACTTCTAGTTCCTTATTCTTGTGCTTCTTTCTCTATTTCTGTAATGGTAAAATGCTCTTGTGACATGAACAAGCAGATCAAAAGTTCAAGCTGTAGCTGAGTAGTAATCACGAACAAAACTAATGTTTGAATTTAACCAAACTTGTCAACAATTTTACCTTTTCAGCTACAATTCTATCTCCAACATCAAATGTAGGATACATAGACAAGGAAGGAATATATCTAGGCTCAGCCACAAACGATCTGAACGCCAGCGATATGGCGACCGCCGCAATAACCGTTTTGGCGTCGTCTGAACTGAAATTCAACCATTCTGGCAAGAGACTGCCACTCTCTCCTGTTTCGCCATCATCTCCATCACCGCCACCATCGCCGCCGCCGCCGCCGCTCTCTTTATTGTTGAAGGCCGTGGTGTTGGCAGTCTCCTTATTGGAGACATTACAACGAAGGGACTGCAACCGAGCCCTTTTAGAGTTGGAAGATGGGCAGTTGAGGAGTTTGAATGAGAGAGATTGATTGAGAACGGGCGCGGTTGATATAGTGGTCGAAAACGGTGGTGCGGGAGTGGTTAGGGTTCTCTGGGAAGGGAGTTGGGGGAGTAACCCAAGCTGTAAACTTATCATCTGATTCTGATTTCGCCTCCCTCCCGCTCTCGCTCTCTAAAGAAATTGATTTGGCTATTAATAATAGCTGCATTTGCCGCTACTGCAAATTCCCTAAATATTCTTCTCTTAAATTATGGTTTTTTTTTTTCCCCCGGAAATAAGCGAAAATAAGATAAAATTCTTTAAATTATAACTTTTTAAAAAAAAATCTCTAGCTAAGACGTATTTGTGTCATGCGTTTTCATAAACGGAATTGTTATTTTTACATATCACACAACGATTCTAACAATTTAATTGTTCAAAATCAATCAAATATATCTAAACATATAAAAATTTCACCATAAATTACTTAATCCCTAACTATAAAAAAAATTATAAAAAAATGTGAGAATTAAACCATAAAATAACAATAACAATAGAATTACATACATTTGGATGATGTTCAACAAAAATTGTCGAAAGAATGCGAAAAATCGGGTAAAAGGGCGACAATTTGGAGAAATTGTGTTGTGTTCGTGTGTGTTTTGCGTATGCTCATCTCCTCTGTATATAAAGGCAGAGACGCACGATGGTGATGCGTCTTCCCCTAAGACGCATCAGCCTCATGTGTCTCCCTTCGCGTACGTGAAACGACGCCGTTTTGGAGCAAGACGCATGACACTAACGCGTCTTCAGTTAAGTGAAAACCCATGACGCAAATACGTCTTACCCTTTCTTTTACCATGCATTTCCTCAATATAAATAAACCAAGCTCAACACTCAACAAGAGGCATTCACTTTCAATAAAAGAAATATACATTTCTATCGGTATGATCACTAGTGTACATAGTTTTTCCAAAGAACATTAAACAACTTGTAGCTTGTACAGATTTGTGAGATAAATCTTGAATTTAGAATCACTGATTCTCTGTGATTATTTTGCTTTAGTCTACCAACTGCACAGCTGCAATGACTGGTATCTTTTCTCTCAATTTTTGTGTGAGAGCTACACGAACTGTCATCACCCCAGCTGCAGGTCCGCTAAGTCTAACCCTTACGACATAGTCGTCGATCTGAACGAGCTCCAGTTCTCCGCCGCCTGTGCCGGAGAGGTAAGGTCTAATCTCCGATAGAACCTGCAATATTCAGTACATGACTAAGTATTTTTATCTTCGTCACTGGGACGCCAATCTGACTTCCTTCACTTGGATATGAATCAAGAAAGTTATCCAATATTGTATAAATTATCAAGAGCTTAGCATATCCCAGAACAGCAAACGCTTCCTTACCGTTTATGGATGCAATTGTAGTCATGTTTGATGGGATTCTTAGAAAGCATGGCAAGCTCTGTTTCCTATATATGGAAATGGAATATGATCAAGTGAACACAAAAGTTTACCTTCTCCACATTTTCTTCATTCAAGTCAAGACCTGTTTCTGTGTCAAGAATCTGCTCGACTGCTTCGATTTCAGGGATCTTATCGGTGAGACGCGTCTCGATCCCCATCTTGAGCGTCATAGTCGAGCTCGGGCACGAGCCGCAAGCCCCTTGGAGCTTGAGCACAACAACAAGACCATCTATCTCATGAAGAGCCACATTGCCTCCATCAGCCATGAGCCCTGGCCTCACTTCATCCAACACCTTCTCAACATTCTCCTCAGTCAGTGGCAGCACACATACAGCACCTTCAAATTCCAATTGTTCCCACTTTTTATTCCATTGAATTCATGGTTAATTGCTAAAAGAATTCACCAACTTCGACCGAAAAGGAATAGAAAAACTAGACATAATGTACACATTCTTCATACCAGCGCGATTCTTGATTGGAGGAGCTGGGTTGAATCTAACAAAGGGTTTGCTATGAAGCTGACCCCTGAAAAATGGGCTCCTCTCTGAAATGCGATTCTGTGTAAACAACGTAGCAATCAACACATTTAATAATAATGTGATGCAGAATTCAAGATTGTGTCGTAACCATTGATATATACCTGTGAGGGGGAAGAAGCAAAGCGCTTCAAAGAGCAAATATGCGTCTTGATGAAATGGGTTTGCGCGGAAAGTGCTCCCATTTTTGCAATCTGCTGTCAAATTTCAGGGATGGATGAAAAACCCATGAAATTCTTGGTATTGTTAAAGCCCAGAAATCATGTATGGATCTTGTTGAAGATGGCTGGCGGGGAATAGAGAAATGACAGATGTTCTTGTGATTTGGTGATGAAAGACGACACACAAAGTGAGTGGTTTGAGTTTGTGGATAGAATCTATGGTTTTTGCAGATATTTTGTGCAATTCCGTAATCATGTATATTTTCTCTACTATCACAAATGCCTGAGCTGGTTTTTGAACTGAGTTTGGAGTTTTATTCTACTTTATTTATGGAATATTTCAAGCCCTCTGAGATTATTTAAATTTAGAAAAAACTTTTTAAGATTTATTTTTAAAAGTACTAATTATTTTATTAAAAAAAATTGCTCGTAAAACATAATATATTTATTTTTTTCTCATAACCATTTAAATTGGATATAGGGACTTAATACATGTAGTACTAATTATAGTATGTATAAAAATATAAATTGTATTTAGTTATTGATTTAATACTTTCAAGTTAAAGTGTTTAAAGAGATAATGAGTTGAAATATCTACCAAGCTAAGGGATGCTCGGTTAAAGCGGAACCGTCGATTTCGATTTTCGAACCGTAACCGGACATAGGCGGTTCAATCATAACCGGCTTGACGGTTCTACCAGTTCGATTTCGGTTCAAAGGGGGAAGGAACCGAAACCGGCGGTTAAACCGCTGGTTCCGCGGTTTAACCACTGATTTTCGGCTTTGCAAGCGGGGGGTGGTAGGGTGCAGGGCTAGGGTTGGGGGTGGAAGGAAAAGCATGCGGTTTTCTGTCCGGGCCAAAACCGTCAGTTTTGACGAAAACCGGCTAACAACTATTTAAAAAAAAAAAATCTTTCATATTCAAAATTTTTCCACTTATTTTTATTTATAAATATTCCTCACCATCCTCATTCTAACTCACGCCTCTTGTATTAACAAAAATTCCCACTTCTCAACCTCTAATTTTTCTATTATCTACTCCAATTTCTCTCTATTTTTGCAAGTTGTGCTTACTTTTACTTATTTTGCAATATCAATTATACAATTTATACTCACACACATTTACACTACATACACACATTTATCCTGACGAGCATAAATGCCATGAACATGATAAACAACCATAACCCCAACAATTACAACTTATAATATTTTATATTGTACAAAAGTGGTTAAAATATTATTGGGAAATTTCAAACTTATATTTAGTTGCTAAATGCTTAGATCCCAAATGAAAACTACCCGGTGTTTTTTTTAACATTTTAAATTATTATTATAAAAGTTTCCAACTGTTACCTCTAGCGAACTTAGCACAATTGGGTTTAGATACTGGAGCTTCATTTGAGTTAGAACGTAGATCAAGTTAAATATGATTTAGATAAAGCCTTACGTGTCCTCTTTAAGGATTATGAAACAAAATATAATAATGCTAATCAAATAAACACTTACACTTCTATTTCTAGTTCTACTTCTAACATTAGTAACTATGGATTTAATTTAGACATAGATTGTAATGACCCAATAGCAAGAAAATTAGCATGACTATACACCAACACAAAATATAGGAGTAGAGCTAATAGTGAATTAGATATATATTAGGAATCTCGTGCTATTTTCAAAGATGCATGTCCTCAACAACAACAACTCGACCTCCTAGATTGGGTCAATGAATGAGAAAGACTATCACATACTCTCCACCATGGCTAAAAAGATTTTTGCAGTCTCTGCTTCCACCTTTATTGTCGAGCAAGCTTTCAGCACTGTCAGTGTCAGTTGCGTATTTGACGAATCAAGGAGCAACATGTCGACAACAAATATGAAAGCCACCATGTTGCTTGATAATTGGGCTAAGGCGGAAATGAGAGCTCAAGAACTGAAATAGGAAAAAGTTGGGATTGTTTGGATTTATTGACTTTGGTTTTAGAATAATACGAAGAATGATGAATTAGAATAAGAAAAATATGTGAATAATGAATTGGATGATATGAGATGTAGTTCTCATAGAAGGGCAAAAAGTTAAAAAAATAATCCTAAACTAGTTGTTGCCCCCCCTACCAACCAACAATCATCAATGGTCTGCTGATGAAAAGGAAAAATATAATTAAAAATTGATTTTTCGATTTTTTTAGAAAATAAAAATAAAAATCCAAGTTCATGGAGGTGGAGTGTGCGGGCGACACACTTTTCTCATTGGACGAGAGGGCGCGCGTAGCGGCCATAACTGCCGAACGCCGCTTCAGCGGCTGTGGCCGCTACCACCACACCCGAAACTTGGCACTCTGCCGCAGATGCAGCTGCATTGCGGGTACTCTCTCTGACGGTTTGAGGCGTTTTCTTCTTCATTATGCACGTTGCTCTCTCCACGCTATCGCCAGCGCGTGAAACAACGCTATGAAATATTGGCCGTCAGATTTGTTCCATAAAACTCTCTCACGCGCGAAACACTGGTCTTCAAAGGTTTGTACGTTGACGACAATTCTTGTACCCTGACTTCAAAGGTACAACAATTTAAAGCGAGTAATGCAGAACGATCTGATGCAGACGAGCGCACCACCAGTTTGGAAGCGCCCTTTACCAAATTCGTAATTTCCGTTGATTCGAAGCCCAGGAATTAAAGATCAGAATTTTAACCTGAATAGTACACTAAAACTACCTTAAAGAAAGTAATCCATAACGAAAATTGCCTTTTCCTCGCTTCCAAGTTCCAACTGCTCTAAATTTATAGATACAGTATAGAAATACCCGAAAATGCAATAGGATTACGAGCTGGAAGAAGATTGAGAGGCCTAAGGAATCATTTCTTGGAAGTTTGTAGCCCTATTAAGTTCGCGGGTATTCCATTTGCTTGTATTATTGATCACTGTGATTAAAGTTTTGAGTTTGCCAATTTTTATTGGATGTTAATTCGTGCAGCTTTTGCTTTATTGCTCGTTTCTGTAGTTCAAATTATGTAGTTTTGAACTGAGGTGAGATATTTGAGAAGAAAGTATGGGAGGGAGGATTAGGAAAGTGGAGAAAGGGGTTTTAGGAGGAGGGAGTGGGGGTTTATTGAGCGGGAGTGACTGTGGGTCGTTAAATGTGCCGGCGGGTCCGGTGTTTTATCCGAGTGAGGAGGAATTTAAGGACCCTTTGAAGTATATATACAAGATCAGGCCGGAG